>VXBR01009111.1:1796766-1840320 GCA_013400215.1 Cisticola juncidis | reverse complement strand
GCCGGCGTGGGCAGCGCCGGGGCACGGGCCGGGCCGGGCCGGGCCGCCTTCCCCCGCACCAGCGCCCAGAAAGGGGCGAGGGGCCGGTGGGAGATGCCGGCCTGGGTTTCTGAGGTCTGTGGATCAGATCCTGCTGTTTCGGGAGGCACCCTTGCTTTCATCCCACGGGGAAAGGGGAGCCCACGAGGATGATTCAGCTTGGGCCAAGAGAAAGCACGGGCCTGCCCCGGAGCTTCCTCTCTTTCGGTTATTGTAAAGGGGTGGTTTCGGTCTCGGTCTGTGAGACACTAAATTGTTTCTTTTGGAGTTGTTTTGTTGTTGTTGTTGTTTTTTTTTTCTGCACTGTACAGCTTGAGCCCTCCACAAGGTGGGACTGACAGCGTTCGGTTTTTTGCTGGGTCTGTTGGTTGCTAACCATTTTGCTGAGGTATCAGCAGGATATTAAAGTACAGTGATTACTATAGACTTGGTGTTTACATAGAGGTAGGAATATAGGGAGTATACGGTTGTGTCCACTAGAAATTGTTTCTAGAAGAAACTTCTCTGAGACAATGCAAAATTATTATTTTTCCCCAGATCTCAGAGTATTGAGTAAAGTTGATTTAAAATAATAGCTTTGTAGGCCCCCCTGTAAAATGGTATTTTTCATGTAACAATTGGGTGCCCGGTTTTCCAGGTACTCAAATGGCAGCATATATTTATTACAGGAGCTGTCACTCCATGTAAGGGGGCAGCAAGTTGTGTTTTTTCATTTGTCTCTGTGTTATTCAATCCCCACAGTTTCAATTTGTTAATGCATCAAATGCAAATTTGCCTCTTCTTAAGCTGTCTGGAGCCTACCTGACCGTAAACCTGCCTCTGAGTCTTATCTTGGTTTGTACAGGCTTTCGCCTCAGGTTTCTTCGGTCTAGTATTAGGCCTTCAAGGTAGGATAGCTACACTCAGAAAGGTTTCTAGTCTTAATATACTTGAGACTCTCTCTAGACTCAATATACTTGAATATAAGACAAGTTGTTTTAAGCTCTTTCACCTCATATTGCCCAGGTTTGTGTATGCATAGGCCTTATGTCTGAAATCTTGCCAGAAATGGAATCTCACTTATGTGGTGTTTTCTGATAAGTCAGGGGAGGAGGAGGGGTGGACAGGTGTTGTGTTGTTTTTATTTGTTTGGTTGGGGTTGGGTTTTTTTGTGTTTTGGGGTCTTTTGGAGGGTTCTTTTGGGTTTGTTTGTTTGTTTGGGTTTTTTTGTTTTTGTTTTTTTGTTGGTGTTGTTGTTTTGTTGTTGTTGTTTTGATTGATTGTTTGGTTTGGTTTTTGTTTTTTGGGGATTTTTTTAAATGTCTGCTTAAATCCCAGCTAATTGGAAATACATTGGAAATACAGCGTTTATCCTCAGAACACCATTGGGAGAAACCACCAAGGCTATTTTTAGCCTTGCAAGAATTTGGATTAGTGGGACATCTAACTTGTGAAATTATGATTAAAAGGGAAAGTGAGGTAATCAAAATAATTCAGTCACCTACCATATGTCATGGAAACCCCAGAAATGCTATCAGAATACTCAAAGCTGTAAAAAAATCCATTCTACTCGAGTCTCAGCAGCAAGTGCTTTGTTGGTTGTACAGTAGGCAATATAAAATGCTAACCTGTAAGTGTGGTCAGGAAAAGGGATGACTTCATGGTGCCATTAATTCCCCAGGTGGGAAGTGTGTGCTGTGCCTTCCAGAATATGGTATGTGAGCAGCCAAAGAGCAAAGCCAGCTGGGAAGCCCTTGTGGGAATGTGCTCATTTTGGCATTACTCAGTGCCCTTCTGGCATGGAGCAGACAAAGGTGAAGTGACTGACAGACAGGAATAGTCTGCAGTATGTTGCAATCTGTTTCCCAGGCCACCGCTGAATCCCATGCTAATGTGCCTTACTGTCTGGGAAAACCTTAAATTTCCTCAAACCTGGCCATTTCTGGAGAGAGGGAGGAAGGTGTAGAGGTGTGTCTTCCATCCCATGCTTGTCTCAAAGGCTGCTTTTTTACTTCTGTCATTTCCTGGAGTTTCCTATAAGTCTTTGTCCATCACACAGATAAAAGGACCTTCATTTCATATCCATCTAAATTCAAAATTTCCTGCTGCTAAGAGCTACAGGCTTTGGTTCACAAGGCTTCCTTTTTTACCCATATATCCTGACAGCCTTTTCTTTGTGAGTGCTAAACCCACCTTGGTGGATCAAGACTGCCCTGAGAGCTTTGGGGTGTGCTCTGAGCTCGATGTGCACAAGCCAGCTCTCAACCCAGGGCTGTGCTGTGCACATAACAGAACTGTGCTCTACAAATTGTGGTGGGCATAACCCTGACCCCAGTACCGCCCTATTGCTTCTGGGTCAGACTGGCTTACATCTGAAGGATCAATCTTAAATGTGCAGTAAATGTCCTGTATTTCAATATCCTAGTCATGTACTTGTACCTGTACTGCTGTCCACTGGTATAAGACCCAAGTGCTTTTTTCACTGAATTATGCTTCATGGTCCAACTATCCTCATTAACAAACCTTTTTTTTCAAGACTGAGATATAAAGCATACCAAATAGCTTCTATTTTTAGGGATGGAATCGTACTCAAATAAAACTTGATCTTCTCAAATCCACATGCTGCAAGGTCTGAATTTGTAAATGTGCATCAAACCCACAGTTAGGAGTTTTGAAGAGTTGAGCCACACAGTTAAATTCAGGCATCCAAACATCATGAGGCTGGTCTGTTCCTGCTTCCTGTGCATGTAGGAGTTATTTTATCCAGAGAGTAATTCAAAACAGGGGCTGTTTGAGGAAATAATTCCTGTGAAAACAAAGCATAGTTATTTATTCCTTTTCCTTCAGAAAGGAGTTTCCTTTCCTTCAGAAGTCAAAAGTGCATTCCTTTAGCCCCTATTATTTTAATGTACATCCGAGTCCACTAAATTTAAATGGTGGGAGAATCATGGGTATTAAAATCTCCACTCTCTAAGAGATAAATATAGGACCTTTCACCTGAGTCAAAAACTTCAAAAACTTCAGGGTTTGAAGGTGTTCAGTAAAGTGGGAGAAATGCAGCTGGTTGTTACCATTATGGTTACCAGGAATGATGGAAGCTGGAAGTTCTGACTATATCCTTATTTACTGGAAACATGGATGAAATGTGTGATGGAAATATATTTGTGTGGTACAACAAAACCAGGGAAACTGTCTTGTCTTTGCATTTGCAGATTCTGATTTGTCTTACACTGTCTTGGTGTCAAAACAGCATGGTAGAAATCAAATGGTGAAAAGGTGGTGGCACTGCATACAGGGATATAATTGACAGAGAATATAGTGATGCCAGCATTTGCTTTGAGTTTCCCAGTACTGGTATGGTAATATCTTTTATTTGTTTGCTTGTTTTCTTTAAGCGATAGAAACCACCTTCTAAAAGAAGCAGAGATATTACACAAAGCCAGGTTTAGTTACATACTGCCAATTTTGGGGATTTGCAACGAGCCTGAATTTCTGGGGATAGTAACAGAATACATGACCAATGGGTCATTAAACCAGCTATTGCATGGGGTAAGTTTACTTACGGTCTTTAAATATACCTGGCTGCTCCAAGTAGATGCAATTTCTATACTTATTTAGTATAGTAAAGTATTTTATTTATTATATTTCACTCTAGAAGACAGTCATTATCCCTAGTAGGTTTTGGTGCTAAGATAGAACTGTATCTCAAAAAGACAACTAAAACTCAGCTGACTTGAGTTTTGTTAAACTTTTCCCTTTAATGCTGTGACATAGAACAAGCTTTATGTTGAATTACTACATACAGTCACTTTAAAAATCTCAGTTGTTCTCTAATTAGATTCTGAAATAGTTATTCTTGCTTCAGTCTGGGTTTCTGAATTACTGCTAATACAAATATTGATTTTTTTTCATGAATTTGAATATTTTTTAAAAAAAAATTGAAAGTTTTGACTTCAGTTTATAGAAGCCAAATATTGCTAATATAAACAGGTATGAACATTTCTACCAGATCATATTCTCTGAGTAACTTCTCCTGCACTGAGCTCTCAGTTACTCCTGTTAGCTTGGCCTGAACTGTGTTGCTACTGCAAAGCTACTGCAGTTGTGTCTCAACAGCACTAAAGTCTCTTCTCCACCTTTAATCAATACACATTTTGTGCCTTAGAGAGCTCAGCTGTGTGTTTTTTATAAAGGCGTTAGTGTCATTATAACTTTTAAGATTTAATTTGAGTTTTACTGCATTTTTCTTGCTGTATTATTATTTATAATGGTAGTATTTTGTGCGTACTTTCAATACAGTTTTTTTGTTCCCCAATGTCAGTTGAAGATGTGATTTTTGCCATTCTTCATATAGAACTCATAAATTGTGAGTTTCAAGTTTCATGCAGAAGTTCATCTGTAATTCATATTTCCATATGAATGAGTAATGTAGTAAGTGTTCACTATCATGTATAGCAGTCGTGAACTACTACATGAATGCTAGGGAATGAAAATATAGCACTGCATATTTTTTTATAATGCTTCTTTTAACGGCTAATGGGTTTCAATGCATTGTTACAATTTTTAAGGAGTTTGTGTAATGTATGTTTTAAAAGATTACTGTGTGCCCAAGTCACTTTCTTCTTCTTATACAATTAGTCTTTGTGTTTGCTGTTAGATCAGAACAGAGGATTATATTCTGGTTTTGTGGTTTTATCTTGCAGAAAGATATATATCCTGACATTCCCTGGTGCCTGAGATTCCGCATTCTTTATGAAATTGCTTTGGGAGTAAACTATTTGCACAACATGAATCCTCCATTGCTGCACCATGACTTAAAAACCCAGAACATTTTGCTGGATGATGAGTTTCATGTCAAGGTAGGGTTATTTAATTCTTATGTTCTTCAGCATCCAGAATGAGTGAAAGTTTTCATTATTGTAGAGGAGGAGGGGTGAGGTTGTGGCCATACAGAAAGGACGTAATTGTATGGTGGATTTTTTCTTCTATCCTTGGAGACAGAACTTTGGAGTTTTTCTTTTGGAAACTCTGTATTACTCAGTTGTGGATTTTATCTAAGACCAGAAAGATAGAATTTTGGCTGTTTCTGCTATTAGCAGTAGCTGCTGTTCAATAGAGGTGACACTCTTGTTTGTCAGCCTTCCTAGGGTAGCCACATCTGGCCCTTCCTGAGAAGAAAATAGAAAATGTCCCTGCCTGAGATGCTCTAACAAATTACTTCTGATAGGCAGTAGGTCAGATTCAAATGCTCCATTTGATACTTATACAATCTGTTCTGTTGGTGTAGTATAAGAACATGTAAAACAGGACTGCAAAATCTTACTATGTTGGAAGGTGACTTTTGTGAAGTTCCTTAAAACAAGCAAGCGTACATGCAGAAGTTCAAAACTTTATTTCTACCTTTAAAAATATCTACTACCCTGATATGAAAAAGAGACTGAAAGTACTTCCAACAAAATGTTTGGGTGCTTCCATAATTGCCAGATTTCAGTTTGTTGCTTCTTGTGTTTTTTTTATGATTTGGTTTTATAATTAATAGAATATGTTGCTCAGGTAAATCGAATTAAGAGATATTTTGCACTGAATTTATGCTTGAAAAGTGAATGTTTCAGTTGTTACTGTAAGTTGAGTCTCTTTGTGAATCCTTTGAGCAAAGATTTGCTGCTGGTTTCTTCTTTCTCCATAAAAATTATTCTTGGCAGCCAGGTGCCTCACACGGCTTTGGCTCTGCCCATGTGCTCAGCAGGTTATACTTCCTCCCACGGAATTGTGCTGGTATTGCCATCTCTTGAGCTTCCTGATAAACCTGATCAGGGAACTAGTCCAAGTTATTTTTTATCTCCTCTCTTTCTAATCCATAACAGCTTTGGTGTGGCCTGGTGCTCTGCCTGATCATATCTGAACAGTTTCTTTGCTGAGGCAATTGAAGGGAAGAGGTTAACTCTTGAATACCTGCCCTGCCTCCTGTAAGGAGTGTCCTTAGGGTTTTTCTCTCCTTAGGGAGAAGCAAGATTCTCTAAAATAGTACAGCTAACAGGAAATGCAAAGGAGGTTATAATGCATGCCAAATAGAAGAGATGCTGCATACATATAAAAGTAACACCATTCACAGAGTCCTTATGACTGTCCCTGATCTACTGAATGAGCAAAAGTTAAGACCAGTTACAATGAGGAAGGCTTGATGAGAGTGAGTTGTAGTGAAGAAAGGTTACTTTTCATGGTGGATTTTGACATATGCTCTTCAGAAAACTTGTTTCTGTTATTGCCACAGTGCTTGCACAGGCATCTTTGTTGAAAATGTTTTTGATATTATGCAAATGCTGGACAAGTGCAGAGCTGGTAGCTGGCTGCTTATCTCTCATGTATGTCAGACACTGTAGCTCAGCCAGCAGGTGCATTCTGCTAAATGTTTCTCTCCTTATCCATAATCTAATCTGACATCTGGCACCCTGGCTTCTGGATGTCTGAGGATGTAAACTGAAGTCAGTTACTTCTTCATATAGATGCACTGTGTCCTGTAGAAAGGAGCAAGGCCCCAGAGTGCACAGTAAAGAAAATACTCAGCAACTTTTGCAGCACAGAATTTCAGAATATCAAATTTATTAATTCAGGATTAATATGTCATAGGAGTGAGGTGAAATGCCTTAAAATCTTTCTGTGAAGAGGAGTTGCCTCAGGATATTGGCAAGCCATGTTATGTACAACTGTCATGATTTATACTAAACTTGTGTTTTCTTCACAACCAGGGAGCTACAAGGAATCAATGATTTTTTGTTTGCTTTTTTCAACACAATGAATTGATTTTGTTCATATGGTACAGCTGTCTACTGAAGGTTCCTCAGCCATAGTGACATGAGTCCTTCCTTAAAAGAACAGGATAGGGCAGTGCTATAGGGATGGCATGAGTCATGAACTGAGAATGCTTTATAGAGGGGAGTTGATGTTTCCTGTTGCTAGGAGAACCACATACTTTTTGTCTGTCAGGTTAAGTGCTTTGGGTGACCCCTTCTGGGCATATTTCAGGAATTTCTAACAACTGGCAGCAGATAAATCCAGTTTTGCTTCTCAGAACAACTGATTTGACCTTTGCAGATTGCAGATTTTGGCATGGCCAAATGGCGCGTCATATCCATGTCGCAATCACGAAGTGAGTCCTCCTTGCCGGAAGGAGGGACAATTATCTACATGCCACCTGAGGATTACAACCCCAGCCAGAAAACCCGGGCAAGTGTGAAACATGACATCTACAGGTAACTCCTGTTGTTCTCTAGTGGGGATTGAAATCTGAACTCAGATTTGATTCACTGAACTTAGATTTTAACTCTCAGCAGTTTTATTATTTTCAATGATACTATCATAGCTATGTAGGCAAAATGAATTGGGAAATAAAGAATTGGGTAATAGTTGTATTTAATGACTCATTTCTTTTGTGCTGTGACAAGTGTAATGTTCCAAAATTAAACAGAGACTACAGAAATAGGCAGGGGAGACTGGTTTCTGTAAATGAGCACACACATACAGACAACGTAGGGAAAGAAGAAAACCACTCACACCGTTAACTCAATGCACATACTCCTGTAAATAGTGTAATCAAATAACATAATTTGCAGGAAAGAAGAAAATGTATTTTTGGAAGGGAGGTAGATAAAAACAGAATAGTGGGATTGCAGAAAGTAGTTACAGTAATCTCTTTAAGGAATAATTTACTTTAGGAAACTTGTGGTAGTTTTGTGTTGGGCAGTCCTGAGTACAAGTAGTAGAGTAGTAAATAGAGTGGTGGTGACCTATATAGTGAAAGGAAATCTCTCTTAAGGATATTAGAGTTACAATTGACTGGTCTGAAAAGGTTTGGAGAACTCGGAGATTACTTGAAGGATTTTGGGAGTAATTGTCATGTGTAAGGGCAGATTGAGGAGGCATGAACTGGCCAGTCACTGTGACAAAGTCCATCATTCTTGTGCATCTGCCACTTTTACCTTCACTGATCTCTGACATGGCTGTATCTTCTGCCACCTTTACCTTCACTGATCTCTGACATGGATGTATCTTGGGGAGAGATGATTCAGTCTCAGGGTGTCCTATGGACTTGCAAGGAAACCACTACGTCCCTCAGTTGTCCCTTACCCTTAAGAAGCACGTGAAATTCCTTGACATTCCTGTCCAAAGAATACAGATGACAACATACCTGCTTTCCTTACCCTTCTCCCATGAGAAGATATGGATAAGGAAAACACTGAAAAGAAAAAAAGGTGTATTAAGGGGGAAGAAAGGGTGACTGGGAGCTTAATGAATGGATAGGGATGAAGACAACAAATGTTTCTTAGAAAGAAAATAATGTTTTCAGATGAATAATAACCAAATAGGAGAACACATCAGTAGAAGAGTGTAGAAAACAGATGATTTGGGAAGGAAGGAGATTATGTGAGAAGAAAGAAGAGAAACTGAGACAATGTTGGAAAGACAGATATTCAAGGCAGGAAGACATGAAGGTGCAGAGACAGTGAAGGACCACCAGAAACGCCACACAGGAGGTTCTGTGCTCACGATCAGAAGGAGACTACAAAACAGAAATAAGAAAGGAAAACAGGAATAGTGTAAAGAGGAATGCTGCAGTATTGTAGAACTGAGGAAATAATCTTTAACTGTAGAGAGATTCCAAACTAATGAAAGATATTAAATATGTGGATATTTTCTGGATGTCTAATTAATTGATGACATCTGAGTGTTGCTGAGATATTGAAGCTAGTTTGTGAGGACCTTTCTTAAAGAAACAAATTGTTTAAACAACAGTCAGGCAGCTTAACTTCTACAAAAGGGATGATTTGCTTTGCCAAAAAAAATCAGCCTGTATGGATTTGTCAGGAATACATCAAAAGCAGTCTTTCTAACAGGGAGGACTGCTTTTATTAAAAGCTACATGAGTAAATTTTATCATTGAAGAATATTAAAAAGTAAACAGAATAAATAGTTAGGAAAACTCAATTTACATGATTAGATTTTAAGCTTTTTTTATTTTTTTTTTTTTTAATTTTTTTTTTTTTTTTTTTTTTTTTTTAATTCTTACTTGGTAGCTGTCGGATAGTACAGTGCTCTGAGGCAGTTAAATGTAACCTGTATGCAAAATTTCATACTTCTTAGTGATGTAGGAAGGAAGCTCAGTACATTCATACCAAGGGTGTGGACCAAGCCTTAATTGCAATTGATCATGGTGATTGTTTTCTGGAATGACACTGTCACAATGCTTATAAAGACTTGGACTGAAAACATGGAAATACACACTTGTCAGCACCTTGAAGTTATGGAAGCATGGAAGTTTTCACCTGGATTGTCTTTTCTAAAACCAGAACTGGATACTTGAATACAGTGCTGTGATTAATATTAGGACCTTTTCATAGAATAGAGCTTGATTCAGACATGGTAGAGTATGTGAGGAAAAATTGGAGAGAAGGACTGAGAATTCAATGCTGCTTTTAAATGAAATCAGCTAACCTTATTTAAAGTACAAAGTTGTTTAAAGTTACCTCTTTCTAGTATATCCTGATGGCTGAAGAGAGTGACTAGTTTACTTAAGATGGGGCAAGTTTGTATTTGCTGAACCACTTGCCATTCATGTTGGTGTGAATGGAAAGGAAGGTCACTGGTTTGAGCAAGCACATGTGTGTTCATTCTCCTGGTATTAGTTCAGAGTAGTCTTCCCAAGAGTCTGTTTTGAAAGTGAATGCTCTGTGTGACATCTCTCCATATGGAGAAGATTGCAAATGCTGGAAGCGTGTGTGGGGAGGGAGGAAGCTGGAGTGGGCATCCCACCTGCCAGTTTGTATCTTACCTGTCTCTGCAACACTGAGTTGGGATGTCAAAGCCATGCTCTCTGCTAATGCCCAGCTTTCCTTGGGAATATCAGGGAGTGTCAGTCCATACTGGGAAGATGCCAGAGTATTGCAGTTAGGACAGAGCAGTTGGCTCTCTGGGCTCACTTTAATCTGCATGGTGAGATTTAAACTCTATGTACATAATTCACAACGTGCTAGCAGAGCCAAGTTGGTACAGATTTGGAATAGGAGTTTATATGCCATGGATCTTGTCTGTACTTAATAGTATTAGCTAGTTCTAGATGAAGTCACCTGCTAGCTTTCATATATTCCTGTCATCATTTTAGTTAGCTATAGTCAGTCCCGTGTGTTCTCGCAGGACCATTTTACCCAAATGTTTTAAATAATATGTAAAGCTGAGCATATTGTGTTGTTAAGTGCTGATAGTCTAAAATAACATCTTCTGCACTTTTTATATGTAAACAGTTATGCAGTTATCATGTGGGAAGTAATGTCAAGGAAACAGCCATTTGAAGGTAAGGGCATGTCTTCCTTTAATTTAATCTTTCTGCCTTACCTAGAGGTTAAAAATTAAACCTGGGGACTTAATTTTAGGGGTTACTTTCTAATAATTCAACTTCTAAGCTGTTTGAAGAACACTTTGAAATATTTTTCAAATTAGACTAGTTTTTTAGTATATTTTCTTTTTTAATTACAGAGTTGCTTCATAAATTAAGAATACCTTTTCATTAATTAAAAAACGTAATTTTATTTCGATGAACTATAAATTCTATGTCTGCAAACTGAATTACTCCTCCTATATAGTAAGCTCTTTATATTGCATTTATTTCTAATGACTTCACAATGTCTGTTTTGACAGAAGTTACAAACCCCTTGCAGATAATGTACAGTGTGTCACAAGGACAGCGACTAGACTTGAGTGAAGGAAGTCTATCAATGGATATTCCTCATCGAGGGCTAATCATAAGACTGATGGAAAGTGGATGGGCACAAAACCCAGATGAAAGGCCATCATTCTTAAGTGAGTTTACCTTGCCAGATTTCTGTTGAACATGGTACTTGCAGAGCAAGGTTATAGTTGTGAAAATGAAATGTTAAAGATGTCAGATCTATGTGCTTGGTCTTATTGCTTATGATAAGGTGTTTGGCTGCTTTTTTCATGTCTGTAAACAAACTTTTATAAATGGAATTATGTGTGTGCCATGCAACCAGGGTGGTTGTTGAAGTCTTGTGCCATCTCCTAATTTACCTGTAATTTTTTCTACCATCTCTTAATTTACCTGTATAAAAGCAGCCTGTTTTGTTTAACTACTTGGGGTTTTTAAGGGGGGATGGGAGAAGGGAAGTATAAAACCAGTACTGTGGAATTTATTGGTTTGGAGCACCAAACCAACACCAACAAACCATTGCACACAAGTTGTAGTGACTTCAACTTGTATTTGCATCTCAGTGTAAATCTTTCACTGACATTTTATCTTTTATTGTTCCATCTCCTTTATCAAGCAAGAACTGTTTTTTTCCAGCAAGGAAATGTATCTAAATACAATATTTTCTAAAATCAAGAAGAATAGACATGTCATGATATTTCCGTATGCATTCTTGTTTTCTTATGCCAATTAACAAAAAAAAACCAGCAATTTAAGTGTGTGGTCAAACTGAAGGGAAAATTATCTGGGATAAGTACTACGGTGTGAGCTAACTTGGATTCTCTTTTCAGTGCCCTGTGTGTAGTAAGATGGTCTTTGAAAAAAACCATGCATTGCTTTTGCCACTACTTTACTATCATAAGAAGAAAGAATAAGTTGCAAAACTGTTGCAGAATTAGGGAAGTATAGTTCACTGATAGGGAACTTAAGCAATTACATGGCATAGGACACAGACATGCTGAGGCCAGTGTCATTTGATTTCGCTGACGTGATAGGTCAGTGCTTTGACTATCACATCATTTCTGCTTCATGCCTTATGCATGTATTCTGGATAATACTGTGTTGAGTGTGTGTTTGTTTATTTTTTGGTATAACTATTTAACACCTCTTCTGGAGTGGGAAGACAGCAACACACTCTGAGGTCTTATGGTGTTTGGTCCCATTCAGCTAATCAGGTTTGATGGGACTACCATAAAACACAGCAAATTCACCAATCTCTCCATCCCATGAACGCGACACTTGCGGTCCAGCTCTGTCCTGGGTCTCTTGTGGCACACACTGATCAGGTGGCCAGGTCAGGACAGGGTTTCTTTGGGTGGTGTGAACTGGTCCAACAGAAGCAAACAGCTTCTGTTTTAGCTGCACAAGTGGTTTGATACTGTCAATAGACATATTATTTTTGTAAATGTAAGAAAGACACTTTAGTGTGTGACAACTTGATTTCCACTTCAAACCATTCACCAAGTACTCTTCCCTTGTTCAGAATGTTTAATAGACCTGGAGCCAGTTCTGCGAACATTTGATGAAATAGCTATGCTGGAAGCAGTGCTTCTGTTAAAGAGATCAAAAGTAAGTAGCTTTTGTTACAGTCATGAGTTAGTCAAATAAATTGATAACTTTCACTTGCTGAAAGAAGTGTAATCTCCTTTGTCATTTCTCCTCAGTTTCCTTTGTCTAATCTTGTATCTGGTTGAAACATGTTTGAGGGCTGTCCTCCTCTCTTATAGCAGAAATTTAATACAGGTAAATATTTCTCTTCCAGTCACTTTATGAATCAGAAAGTATTTACAAGAGTGGAAAGAAGGCAAATGTGGCACAGATATCTCTAAATATACCTCTGAATCCCGAAAAGGTAAATACTTTACATGTTGCATTTAGTAAGTCAGCATCCTGAGAGATTCAAGGAAGGTTAACTTGATAAGGGGAGTTGTTCTGCACTTTTAAGAAATGGTGTGACTCTTGGAGTGGTCCTGTGCAGGGCCAGCAGTTGGATTTGATGATCCTTGTGGGTCTCTTCCCAGTCCACATATTCTGTGAGTCTGATCCCCTCAAGGAGGAACGCAGCACCCAATGCCTGCCAATAGTGAGAGATTGTCTACTGCTCCCTTACACCTCTGTGGAGCTTGCTTGTATAGGGTCATATAGATTTGCATTTATATTTTGATTCTTAATGCTGCTGCTTTTGGTTCTTATTAATATTAAACTTGTATACAAAATTGCTGTCATCTTTGATAATGCGTAAGTATTGGGATTATATAATTTCTTCTGATTTACTATATTTTAATTGTGCTGTCTATTGAGCATTTAGATAGCAAGGAAGACATGGTGATGGGAAGATTCTTTGTAAAAAATTGCAACTTCATATTTGTTTAATGTGCCTGTTCAACATACACCTGGATTTCTTTTAGCCAACATCCTCTAGCTCCATACAGTGTGATGCACTTCCCCTTCGGAGCATCTCTCCAGATACATCAAAATTCAAGTCCATTCCCCAGTGTAATATCCTCTCATCAGGTGAGTTACTCTTGACTTTGTGTGAATTTAAGTTGCCATTGCAGCTTTGCATTCATACTGTGACATTGCATTTGTGTAGTAGAAAGTTGGGTCTCTCTATGTCAGGAAAAAATGTCTTTTGTAAACTTTATGCTCTGAGTAAAAAACTAGAATTTTTAGGCTCTGATTTTCTGTTCCTATCACCTAAGAAATCTCTACAACTCACAGGTTCAGTTTTCCTACTCAGAGTTGTGAGTGCAGAGCCAACATTTTCTTGTCTTTTCAGACTCTTGGCAGTTTAGTTAACTGCCGTTTTGCTTTTTTTAAAAAATTTGTGAATTACTTCTGAATATAAAAAAGGCTACACATTTTAAGGCATTCTAGAAGCTGAGTAAACTCAAAGTTTCCACTGCGAATTCTATATAATTTTTAATTCAGTAAGTAAAAATGTCTTCGCTAGATTGCTTTGCAGAAGTATCTGCACAGACCTTTCGTAGCTGTCCCATTTTATGAGTAAAAGCTGGCAAAATTCCCAGAGAAAACTCAGTTTTGAGGTTTTGCTGACATCAGAAGCCAAAAAAATACGATGGAACCCAGGTGGAATAGCAATACATTGTGAAACTAAAAGTTCATTTAAATTTCTTCATTTGACAGAATGTAAACATGTTTCAAAAGAATGGAGAGTCCTCTCCTTGCAGAGACCATGAATATGAAAGCAGACAAGACTATTGACTTCACTGCTATAAAATAAGGCCATCAAAAAGTATTCTGAGGTGCTGCAAAACCAGGGATACTCTGGTAGAGGTAGGAGAGCACAGGCAGTTCCTGTTTCAGCTCTTGTTTGAACACATATACAATTTTGAACTTCTACTCAGTGTACCAGAAGAGTAAAATACAGGAGGAATTTGGGTAAATAAATTATGGGGGGCTTAAGGACTTTGAGTTACTGGGGAAAATGGCAGAAAGCAAATGCAGGGTACTTTGGCTGTACCTCAACTGAAACATTTATCTATGCAGCATAAAAACCTCAGAGATGAAGAATACCTTGTACTTACCTAGCTTAGTAAGTATGTTGTGATGAATTTTATAACATGGAGTATTAGTCTGAACATGAGCATGGACTGCAAGTATAATCACACAAGATAATGGTAAATACCAGCCTTTCTTGCTGCTGGTTCCTGTTACAAATTGTTGTGTCTGCCTGTGGAAGGCATCAATGAAAATTTATTGGTACAATTGATCTGATTGGTCGGCTGGTGATTGTTTTATAGAGTCATTGCTTAGACTTTATTGTGTTTATGTATAGATGCTCTAAAGCTTGTGAAAATAGTGCCTACAAAACCCTACTGTAGAAGTGTTTGCTGTTACTTTGCCAGTGGTTGCATCAGGTAGTGATGTAATGGAAAGCAGGACTGACATTCCTCTTGCTTTTCAAACTCAGATGCAATTGTTTAAGGTGAAAATTCTATTCCGGGTAGCTGTTAGCAAGAGAGAAGTTTGGCATGGCACCAGGGCAGAAGTTAATAACTACAGAGTCTGGCTGAGTTAATGACTATAGATTCTTGTTTTTTCCATCAGTACAATCAGAATACTTTTTCAGAAAATTGCTTCTTCAGAGTTAAGACTTGTCTTCTAGCCTTTAGCCTTTCTTTTCATCTTTACTTTTTTTTTTCCCTTCCCTAGTGCTTGGGTATTTCTTCAAACAGCTGTTTTCCCTCTTCCCATTTAATTTCTGATACAGAGAGCAATCCTTTAATATACTTTAAAGTATAGCTAGATGAACAGGATGCACTCTTTTGAAATCCCTTTGGAAAATAAACTTCTTTATTCTCATAGTATCCTAACTAGTCCTCCTGGTGCATGTTCTAATTTAAGTCTTTGAACTAAGGCTATGTAGTACTATGAGAGATATGACAAACTTTCTTTGTCTACGAAATCCCCCTGACTTAGTATACCTTAGAATTTCATTTTTCTTTTCTTACAAGGTCCTTCATTACAGAATAATATACTTAGGGGTTGTTTTTATTCTTCATCACACTTCTAATCATTAGCCCCAGCTTGAAACAGAAAGTCTAGATCTAATATTATTCCTTCTTTTTCTGTTTCTATTACTCCAGCCTTCTAGGTCACCTAGGTTCTTTTTGAGGAACTTGAGTCAATCTAGTTTATTTCTGAGTAACATCTGAATAACTCTCATTAGTATTTTTTTGAGGGAACTGGGGTTGTTTAGCCTGAGAAAAGGAGACTCGGAGAGAAAATTTTGCTCATTTGCTCTCTACAACTACCTAAGAGGAGATTGTGGCCCAGTGGGGGCCTTCTAACTGACAAGCAATTGCAGCAAGCAGTAGGATGAGAGGAAATGGCCCTGAGTTGTGCCAGGGAAGGTTTAGATTGGATATTAGGAAAAAAAATCTTCATGGATAGAGTTCTCAAGCATTGGAACAGGCTGCCCAGGGTAGTTATTGAGCCACCACTGGAGGTATTACAAGACGTGCAGATGTGGCACTTCAGGACATGGGGCAGTGATAGATTTGGCAGTGCTGGACTTAATGATCTCGAGTGTCTTTCAAATGGAAAAAATGTGTGATTTTATTATTGTATTTTTTATACTGTGGTCACTGGTCTAGGTCATTCTCTCATACCAGTACAATTCCAGTAGTTTTGTCTGTATGTTGTGAAATTAAATATGTGTGCCTAAAAATGTATAGCGATCAATCCCAGCACAGCTGCTTGAAATACTTTCCTGAAATGATCTTTCACTCACAGTGGTTGTCTCCTCCTTTCATGCAGTAGATAATATCTGCTGCTTCACAGAACATAGTTCTGCCCAACTTTCTCTCTTGTCCATGAACTAAAATACTAGTTACTATGAGTTCTAGTCCACCATTTTAAAATACTGAGAATGGAGTTGATTCCACATTTTCCTATTCCTGCTCTGTGTACTTACAGACATATTCTTCTACAGGTCAAGAAAGAGCTGGGAATACACCTTCAGATTTCCCCATTGGACAGGTAATCTTGAGTTGTCCATGGGGCTACCTCATTGTGTGTTTAGATGCTCATCTGAATTCTTGCATCTCTGGTTCTTAGTTAACATCTTAGTTACTGTCTTTATCAAGTGACACAGTGAAAGTCTAATCAAAGCTATTTGCAGAGTTAGGCACATGTCCTGTAGTTTGTTTCTCATCAGCTGTTGTCATCTCTCCTGTGTGTCATTCCTACTGCTGCTCTCATATCTGTAATCCTTTTCTACTGTAAAAAAGCCTAAAATTATAAACTGTTAAACTTCACACTTGATAGAAGTTCTTTTTACTTTGCTTTGCAAAAGTTTACCTGAAGCTTTCATGTACTCATATCCTGTTTTGGACTACAAAAAGCTTCCCACTGAATGTTAATTGGCTTCCCACTGAATGTTAACTTCTCCCACTGCTCTTCATGTCCTTTTCCCCCACCTGAATCTTTATTTTAATATTTTCACCTTTGTTACACAGCAAAACTTCATCAAAAGAAGTGAGTCTGCTTTCCCACTGACTTCTAGTTACCTCTCCAAATACTCAAAGGATTTATTTTGTTCTTCTAGTCCCTACAAAAATTTTCTGTCAGACACAGCTTTTTTGTTGAAGTTCACATCTACCAGATTTATACTTCCAATATTTCTTTGCAATAAAACAGGACCCCAAACCGTAGTGAGGCCCTGATAAAATATAAGGGACATAAAGGTACTCAGAATTTGAATATAAGGACTAATCTGTTCTATGTAATGTAAAAATAGTTGGTTTATTACTTCTTTTGTGAAATTGCTGTAAATAATCTCTGATAGGCATATTTTATTTGAGCACAGAAGTAATACAGTTTGTTCTTTTCCTTTTGTTTTTTTGGTCTCAGAAGGAAATTCTGGGTGTCTACACTCTCTCAGCAGCCATAGCTCAGATGGAAATCTGTCTGTAACTCAGAGTGCCAAACCCCTTGTGCATCCATACAGCACTGTTCCCTCCTCTGACAAGAGCATTTCAGATGCCTCAAGTTCTCCATCCTGTGTGCTGCAGTCACCGCCAGTTCCTTCAGGTACAGGAAACACTGTTTGGTTCCATGACCCACAAGAAGTGTTCTAACATTGAATGTATGTCTGTAGGAAATGGGAAACTGGAACTGCTACTCACCTGCACAATGAAAAGAAAACCTCTGCAAAACAGAAATGCAAAATTGAGTAATTCTGTCCTTGTAGACTTATATTACAAAATAAGCAAAAACAATGTAAAATGTGACCAAGTACAGGTACCTGTAGCTATTAGATTTTCTTTCTGTGTTCTTAATCAGTTTCCTGCTGCCATGGGTCTTCTTTATCCCATTTACTTTGCTCATATTATTTCTCCTATCTCCTACTGCTGTAGCAGTGCTACAGTCCAGCAGAACTGGAGAAAACTGCACTCAAACTTAGTCACCTTGTTGCCTGTACCCTCTCACTTTTTAGGCTTTCCAGTCTTCCATTTAGTAGTGGTGGGGCTGAGAGAAGCAGCAACTGTGTCAGCATTTCACCTGTAATGATCCTCTGTGTTAGCTGAGAGCCCACTACATTATAATCTTATGCATCAAATAACTTAAAAAGTTAACACAAAAGTTAATGAAAAGAAACTTCAATGATGAATTATTCAGATTTTCCTTTTTGAGGGCCACAAAATAACATGCAACTTCATAAAGATCTATTGCATCATCCCTCTTCTGGAAATATAAGAATCAACACCTTTTCACTGTGTAAAACCTCATCTTGAGAAAAATACCAGGAAACTACGGGGATGTTTTCATAAACTTCAATGAAAATCCCCCTGGAAAGTGAAATTACCACCTGTCCCTTTTTAGTACCAGGTTGGGTTGAACACTGGAACAGGTTGCCCATGGAGGCTGCAGAAGTGCCATCACTTGGAGATGCTCAAAATTCAGCTGGACAAGGCCCTGAGCAACCTGAGTTATCCTTGAAGTTGGCCCAGCTTTGGCCTTTTGAGGCCATTGCATCAGATGACCTCCTTGAGGGCCCCTTTTAACCTAAATTATTCTGTGATTCAGATAGAGCAAATACTCTAATCACCAAATTTGTCAAATTGGAGCATTTTAACAGTTTTTTTTTCTGCTTGTTCTTTGTTCTTGGCAATGTTTGTTGACAGACAGTTACAATCCGTTCCTTTTTTCTAATCCTTTCCAATCTCAGATTTTGTGTTGGAAACCATACAACAGAATGTAGCTCATCAGTGGATCCAAAGTAAAAGAGAAGAAATTATTGATCAGATGACTGAAGCATGTTTGAATCAATCACTGGATGCTCTTCTATCAAGATTTTTACTCATGAAAGAAGATTACGAACTTATTAGCACCAAACCTACAAGGACATCAAAAGTACGACAACTGCTTGATACTTCAGACAGCCAAGGAGAGGAATTTGCCAGAATTATAGTACAGAAATTGAAAGATAATAAACAGCTTGGACTTCAACCTTATCCAGATATTGTGTCTAATTCTCAAAGACTGCATCTTTAAATTTATTCTTTCTTTATGAAGCTACGTGTATATTTCTTCCAACATGATTCATGTTTCTATATAGTACTTTGTATACGTGCAGCTTTGTCTTTATTATGCCTTTGTAGAGTCTCAGAAGTGAACCTGAGTTCTTCTAGCCTGCATTTGGTCAATGACCAATTAATAAGTTGGAATGCAATCATAAAGCTGAACACTTGATGGTTGTTGACTCATTTTGTAAAAGTATTTTGTTTATACATGACAAAGAAAAACATTAAAGGCTCACCATTTTACATATTTGCTGTTTATACACATCCTTTCCTTTTATCTCACAGGATTGAGACATCTCAGTATGGCATGATTTTTTCTCCTTCCATCAGCTCTTTCTCACAGAGAAGGGAAAAAAAAATCTAGGTGCTCTTTTCCAGGGCTGTTCTGCTGTGTGTATAGTAAACTTTCTTCCTTAAGCCATGCTGATGCGCATGCTGGAGAGGAGTTGTAGGTTAGGAGGAAGTTTACATTGGGTTTTTACAGAATTTTTTATTGTTTGGTTTTGGTTATTTTTCCCTATTTTGTTGCCAGAGCAAGTGCCTCAGACCACTGCATAAGAAGAATGTTAGTCCAAAGAGGAGCCCAAGGGCAAGGAGGACATTGTGCTTGTTCTCTTTGTTCTGCTCAGAAGTGATACAGTAGAAAGGCTGCAGTTGTAGCATTTGACATTGTGTGGTTATAACCACTTCAGCTGTTCTTGAAATCATAGTAGGATGAGATCCAGAAAGACCTTACATAAGGGCATCCTCAGGTAATACCTCTTGAACATTTCCTTGGTCATCTGCCTTGCCTTTGTCACCTGCCCTCTCACCATCCCTTACCTTTGTCATTTGCCATAAATACTTCTTGTGTCATGTAGTTAGATCAAACTTTTAGCTCAATTTTATTTTTGGTGTTTAGATAACGAACAGTGTAGTTGGGTCTGTACAACGATCAATCGTGCCTTGCCACGCCTGAATGTGCAGGGGTCTCTTCTGCTGTGACCTGTCTTAACCTTCTCCAGATCACATCTCTGCTGCCAACTTTTCTGAGGATGGGGACATGTTGAGGCACAGATGGGGCCACCTGAGAGGGAAAGGTAGGTGCTTTTTTTTTTCTGTTTGTTTCACAAACAGAAAAAACCCAATTTTTTTCTGTTTGTTCACCTTAGTGACTATCTAGGTGACTTCAAAACTAGTAAGAAGATTACTTGGTTTAGTTTGTCAAAACACAGCACAGGCAGATTATTTTTGCGAGCACTGAAAAATAATTACAATTTCTGCTCAGGCTGTCTAAGATTTGGGGAAATCCAAACTCCACATACAAAAATGGTGAAATATACCTAAATTACCATAGGAAAAAAAGCAGATAAATGAAAAATCCGTGGTGATGGCTGTTTCAAAACCTATGGACATGGGAGATCAATGATTCAAGTTTCAGTGTGGTCATACTAGTTGCCAACAGCTTACTTTTTTCAGTATCTTTATGATTCTATGAACTGAATCACAAGAATACAATGTATAGTTTATTGGATAGGAGGGTTTTAAAATTGTTACTAATAAAGTTTTTGACTTAAACGGTATTTGCTTTTTATCCTGCTTCTCTCTGGAGGCTGTAAAATTAAAGTTAGATAGCTGAAACCAGAACTATGGTGCCATGAATGTCCGTGCTTTTCCTAGAGCAGACCTAATAATGTCCAGCAGCAAGAAGTCTAAGAAAGCTGGTGTCAGAACTGTGTGCTTCACTGCACATCACATTTTAAGCCACATTATTGTTAGTGCTTCAATAATGTTAGTGCTTATTTGCTTAATAAGCAAATTATGTGCTTAATAATGTTAATGCTTCATTATTGTTAGTGCTTAAAATAAGATTTGTGTCTTGCAAGGCAGCAAAGTAAGGTTTCTTCAGTGTGTGTCCAAAATTCATCAGTAGGAGCTTTCCTGAGGCCCCACTGTAAGACAGCTATGTGAAGGAAAAGAGTGTCCTGCAGTTTTCAAAGTCTCCCTGCTGACTCCTGCCTGTCAGTACAGAATTAACTTGGTTTCTCTTAATTACAGTGGTAAATGTGGCCCTATGGAGTCACATTCAAGAATGGTGCTGTCACACTGCTGCAATCACTATGGACTGCTCCTCTTCATGTGCCATCACCCTGAGGTGGCACAGCTGAACATAAAGTAATTTTCTACCCCCAGCTCTGAATATGCCCATGTCTGTAAGGCCATGAGCATTCCAGCCAAAGCCCAGCCCACCAAGGAAACCCTGAGGCCACTCAGTATGAAAACTCAGGTCGCTCTCCCTCCTCTTTCCTTGGACCCTGAGCCTCTGTCCTTGATGGAGTACAATCAGAGAATAGTTCAGGGAGAAGGGACTGCTAAGGGTCAGCTAGTCCAGCCCTTCTACCGTGGTCAGGGATCTTCAACTAGATCAGGCTGCTCAGAGCCCTGTCCAGTATGGCCTTGAATGTTACCACTCTGGGCAACATCAACCCGCCCTCTCCAACGTGTTAGGCACACACAGATTTCCTTGAGTGAAAGGGGAAGGGGCAGCCACAGCTGAGGCCTGAGAGATACAGACAAGGACATAAAGGGAGTGATTTGGGGTTGGCATGGGGAAAGAGAGGTGGAGGTTGTGTGCTTGGCCATGGAGAGTTAAGGGTGTGAGGAGGTGGTGGAGATGAGAGTCAATATGAACCACAGTCTGACACTTCTGTTGTTTTACAGTTGTTTAAACAGTATTTTGTACTCATTTCTTCAGTGCAATTCCTAACAGATTTTTCTTTTTCACTCCAAAGGGAAATGCTGCTGATGTTTCAGACTGACAGTAAAAGCTTTTCTGTGAGTGTAACAGCTCACCGAAAGCCTTTCAAAATGTGCATGTGGAAATGTCTTTTTACATGTACACAGGGGAAAATAGAAGCATAGGACTACACATATTATTTTGTGTTTGTTGGCATTAGATTTTGTATGGCATTTTAGCACCTTGTCACTTAGTAGTGGCTGCTCCTTGTGTCCTGCTCCATACCTGAAGTTAATGTGGTTGAAATAATGTTTATTGGTCTGGGAGCTGTGTTCTGTACTGCATCAACTTCACGGTGAAGTAAGTAAAGATCTGATTTTACCAAGATGACACAAATGGTGGCCTTTGTCATTCAGGGTCTTGCAGATAATGGGTAGAGGGTGTTTGGCAGTGTGTTTTCAATCAGGATTCAGTGTGAGTGCATCTGTTGTGGATGAGGACTGTAGGGGCCTGTGCTGGCTGAGGCACAGAGGGCAGAGTTAAGGAACAGGAGGAAGCAGAGGACTTGGCAGGGGCACCACTGAGCTGTTGCTGCAGCTGAGCAATGGTATGAATGAAGAGGGCTCTGGAAATAATTGAAGTAGTCTTGTTTCCAGTGCAGAGTATGAAAAGCCTTCCTGAGCAGTAATGGAAGTATGGGCAAGAAACCAGAAAATGCCACAGGTTCATTCAGGCACACATGCCTTACTTTGCTGTCCAAGAAGGAAATGTGTGTTTATATGTAACTAATACACACAGAAGAATTACTGTGAACAGTAAGTAGGTACAGGAGAAGGCTCACTGCAAACATTCTTATCAAATCCTGGAATACTGTAAAAATGAGCAAGAAAAACTTGTTACAAAGGCAATAGCATCCCCTTCTTTACATTATCCATCTTGCTTACTTAAAATGCAAGATTAAGTGCAATCTTCCTTGTCAAAGGAACTAGATTTTGTGTTTACAGAATAAATGTTAAAGAAAAATCCTTTTCATGCCCAGTGCATGCTTTACAGTTGCCTAAGGTTGATTTATGTGCTGTTCCTGTAAATCTATGGCAAATGTCCAGTACTGTGTAACCATGAGGGTCAGACCAATAGAAATATGGGAAACATTAATGAAGAAAAGATCCTGTTTCATGCTCTGACATGCAGACTTGAAACAAAGGGCTGAGGCTGGCTCAGGAACAGCATAAATGGACAATAGCAGAGTCCCTCAGTAAAACACACAATCAGAAAACCAGTTTGGTGCCAAAAATCAAAAACAGGACAAACTCGAGTTCAAATTTCAGAGTGAAAGTAATTATGCATTCTTGAAAATATGCACTCTGGGCTTTAGGCTATAATTGGTTTACATTACCCTGGCAGAAGAAAAATAATTTCAGATGACAGAGGCCCTGATTAGGAACATGGTGCTCAGCCTCTCTGTTTGTCCAACAATAAACATCCCTGCAAAACATTTCTGTTGCCAAAATGCTTCTTGCTACATTATAATGCACATAACCACAAATTCACAGGCAGCTGGAATTGTGCAGTCTTTTCAGGCAGACTTAGAGAGCTCTTATCCTTCAAAGATGAAACAGCTTGAAAGCTGTTTATTCAAAGAATTTGTCCTACACTTGCTTTGAATAGGGTTTTTAAAAAGCACAGCTATTTCTGTGTAAACATTAACTGTATACCTGTCTCAGTCTATCATAAAAAGCATGTTTATACAAGATTTAACTTACAAATTAAGAAATAGGAGGAGCACTGGCTTACAAAAGAAAGATTTCTGTTGTTTTTATTATTCCTTTTGGTCACTGTGGGTTACAGAATGGAACGTGCAGCATGAATCTGTGCTCCTGCTTGTTTTCTAGTTGGACTGCTCCAGCGTTCTGGAGGGATATCTGTGCTTGGATTCAAATATTTTACTCTCCTGTGTGGATTTGTGGTCAAGTCTGATGAAGTACTGTTATCTGGTGCCTCAGCTCTAGTGACAAGACTCTTGACCTGCTGGATCAGCTCCTTCCAGATGCCCTTTGTACTTCACGTGAGTACATCTTCCTCACAGAAAACAAAAATTCCAAGTCAGTGCTCTTGCATTCATTAACTTTTTGCTCTGCCGAGAAGATTTTATTTTCTGGGTGTTTACTTGTTTCAGTAGACATTATGCTGTGTACCATACTGGCTTTGCTAAAGGACGTCATAAGACAACCTATTATTTCAGAAGACTAAGTGAATACCCTGGGTAAATAATTTCTTTGCTTGTTTTTTCTTAGATTTTTAAAAGCTTTTTGAATTACAATAAGATCTTAACACCAGGTCAGCCTGTCATAAATTATTATAAAAGACACAGGTCTATATTTCTGAAGATTAGAAAAATAATTGAGTTGATTAGTATTTAACAATGGGTAGATTAAACATAGAAGAAAATTTTGAAAATAAATAAAACAGAAAAACATTCAGTTGTTTGAAAAATTAAATTATACCTATAATTTTCAGTTAACTACAACTCTTTGCTAGTCTACCCTCTCTGAAACACTTTCTGATTTTGCAAGTTATGCCACCAGATTAAATATCTTTGTGTAGTGTTAGTAAAAATTACATTGTGGCTTTCTAAATCAGCAAGAAGGAATTAGACTGCATTAGTTATTCGTGGTTTCAGTGACACATGGATGAAGGATTCCCCAACCTTGCCCTGCCAGCTTTCCCTTTGTTTTATTTCTATCACAACTTTCTTAGGAATAGAGAGCAGCAGTTGCCTGCTTCTGCCTGCTAATGACCTCAGTTGAGGCTGTTTGGAGAAACTGCATTCCAGAATAGTCTGAGATCTTTCTTGAAAGCTCTCATTGAGTTTAATATCCATGCCACTGTACTAAAAATAGCAAGTAAGGCAAGGCTAAGCAGAGAGTGAGAGAAGAGGCTATTCATATGGGTGTTAACTTACCCTTCCTGGTGAAACAGAGGTGTTTATTTAGAGCAGCAGCCTGAGAGGCCCTGTTCTATTACAGCAGCCTTTCTGCTAAAGGAAGCAAGCATATCATCTACCCTCTGGTAAGCTGCTAAATTCTCTTTTTAATACCTCCTTAGATTTGGGCTACAGTAGCTTTTCTCTCAAATCTCTGTGATTTGCTTTGGGGTGGGAATGGAGTGCTGGGGCGGAGCAAGGCCCTCCTGTGGGAGAGCCATTCTATGACCATAGAAGTGCATTTGGAGCACATGAAGCAATAACTCATTAAATATTTTTCTAAACATAGAATTTGAAAACCAAAATAAAATACGCTTATCTTCTATTGAGTGAGAAATGTTCGCTTCAAATGAGATCAAAGTGGATTTTTTGTTTCTGTTGTTTGAGTTTTTAGTATTATAATTTCTGAGAGTATTTTATTTTATGCTGTTTCCTCATACTGCATAATATTTTTTTGTTTGCTTTCCTCATTGAGAAATGTCCAACAGTACAGTTCATCTGTCATGAATACTCCCTTTGAGACCTGTTGACGCTCATACTCAGTAGTGGTGTTTTGAAGTTTGAACTACACATTTTTGGTCATGTTGAAAACTGCTTGCTTATTTGATTTCATGTTCCAATAGCTATTAATATAAATGTATATGTTTGAGTTTTTTGAAGTTTTGGTTAATATTCTACAGGCAGGAGAAAATTACCCAGAAAGTACTTGGAGAAAATAAGAGATTGCTTATGACTTTTCCATAGCTTTCTACAGGTACATTGATTTCTAATACACACATAATTAAAATGTGCTAGATTTGAATTTTAAATGTTATTCTTAATCTTACTAATTTTCTGACTGAAACTAGAAAATAGTGGGAGTTTATCAGTTTTCTTAGCTGGTTTGACTTCGACTGGTTCATTGGTGGTGTAGCACACTTTCATTATTGAGAAATTTTGTGGAGGTAGACAAAATTCATCAAAACACCATGAAACAAGGTGTAAATCTGATGTCCAGCATGTTCCAACATCTTTCATAGGAACTGACTTTCTAAATGCCCTCAGCTTCCAAGGGAATCTGCTGAAGGCAACAATTGATCACTGAGACCTTATTTACTAATATTTCTTGAATTAAAAGATGAGAATTGCTAAATGTACTAACAAATAGAGGTACTTCAGTCCCTCTGGAAAATTATGGAGCAGTTTGTAAGGCTTCATAAGTCTGTAAGTTCCTATGGAAGTACTTAAACACTTCCCTGACCAAGCCTGGCTGAATCATTCGGCAAAGGTGAATTATCTCCTTAAGAAGGAAGAAATCATTCATGAAATTTAGACCCCAGAAGAATGGGAAGTGTCTGTGAAAATCCTGCCCTGCCAAACCAGCCCTGTAGTAATTTATGGAAGAGCTGTCTTTGATTTCAGCTCTAGTTTTCAACTGCTATTAACTTGTCCCTTCTTTCATCACTTTTCTGTTTGACTTTTGGCAGTGGATTAAGTAAAAAACAAGCTATTGAATTACCTGTATGCAGTGCTACTGTTTACTTTAATTTTTCAGATGTCAATATCCAAGGTCCCTTCTGTTTCTCTTTGCACATACAGCTGGGAGGTAAAGCTGTATATGCAAAGAGCAACAGAAAGGTTGCTCAAACATGAAGCTGCAAAGGATTTAGGGCCATCATGGCTGTCTGGGATCTCAAGTCATTGTGCTTTCCCTGAGAGGAAAATTTCCCTCCATTTATTGAGAGAGTCCCTAAGAAAAAGGAAGACCTGCATGAAAATAGGGTTCTGAAGTTGTTTAACAGAGCTCACTTGCTGACACAAGGCAGAGGCCAGTGTCATTCAGCCTGCTGTGGCCTCTGAGGCACATTGTCACATTGAGTCCAGGAACCAATAGCTCTTTCTGCTTGTCCCAGTCCATGGGACCAAGACAGCAGGGACCTTCCTTAGCATCAGAAAGCTTTTATTCTTTGCTCTTCAGGCTTGCATGCTCTAGGGTTACTAAAATACCTGTACTGATATTTTTGCCACTATAAAGTTTTGTCATCACAATACCCAACCACGTTAAAATAGGATGCAAAGAATGACTGGTTTTTAATTACTTCATAAATTAAAACTTTCTGATCTCAGGAAGCCACTCTGACTGCTAGAAACTTCACTGTAAATATTTTTCATCTGTTATGATATGGGATTTTACAACTGAAAATGGACACCCCTGTAAGAAATCACCTTATTACAGTTCTGATGGTTGTCCCCAATAAGCTCTCTCAGTTGGATTATGTGCACCCTCAAAATGTGACCTGAATGTCCAAATGATGAAGAAGAGCTGTTGAAGCATTCTTGAATATGTAAACATCTCATCTTAAGATTCTTGGCACACCAGTTTGAGGCAGAAGCAACAGTACTGGTCCCAGAAAGAGGACATGGAGGCATGAGGATAAAGTGAGAGTGACAACAGTAGGACAGGACTACTGACCAGGTTCAGTAGGGGAAAAATAGCAGAAGCTATAAATGAGATAAAGAGTTAGACAACAGACACTGGACATATCCTCAAGGTTTTCATCACTGCCTGGAATGTAACTGCAGTAGATTCCTTATACACTTGACAAAAAAAATATTATTTTGCTATTGAACAGGGAGATCTGTACAGGAGACTATTTCCTATATTCCACTGATTTTCTTAATAGCATGAATACTTTGCTGAGAGCAAGCATGAGTCATGACTCAGTAAATCTTGTTTATTTAAGGAAGACATTATCCTGAATAAAGAAATTAGTAACTGCTCCAACACTGTGATGGCACTGAATGAAATCAGTACATTGCCAAAGCTGCTGCAAATTCCACTGTTGTCTTGGTGGAGAAGGACAGGCAGAAGCTATTTAAATATTTTGTTCAAAACTTTCTGCTTTCAGGTGATATAAATTAATTACAGTGAAGTTGCTCATCCTGGTTATGGAAACCCTTTGATTCTCAGGCCATACCTATTTGTGGACTTATTTGAGGATCAGGGTAAAAGTTTTGCTAATGTTACATGTCTCAAAGTACAGAATTTTGAGCTGCTTCTTCTAGTTGTTTTTCTTTCAGAATGGTTTCATCTGTAGTCACTTATTTATGGAAGAAATACTTTACTACACAGCTCCAGTTACACATTTTTAGAAATCGGAAATGATCTTTTGGTAGCATAAGAGATAAGAGAAAAATAGGCAAAGCATTGTGTTACTTCAGAAAATAATTTAATTTTTACCTTTGTTCGCTCATGAAAGCTGCAGATTGTAAAAGTGCTACTAGGCTTCAGTAGAGTTGCCAGTTTAAATGATCAAATTCTCTTTAGCTAGCAGGCCATCTGTAGTAGACATCAAAGTTCAGGTTTCATACCACATACACAAGTTACCTGTACCTACCAATTACTTGATGAATTCTTTTTTACAAGAAAATAACTGTATCTTATTTATCAGTGAGACTGCATTGCAGGAAAAGTAAGAGCCACTGGGTTTGATCACTGCTTGCATAGCTCTGCATTCACATCACCTGGGTAACAAGTGCATTTTAAATTCCTACTCTCTGAGCTGTGCTGACTGAAATAGTGCATTTCAGCTCACAGCCAGAGCCCACATTTAATTTTTTTTTTTAATTAAAAATCATACATCAAGTATAATAAGATGATTCTAAACCATCTATGCTGAAAAATTAGTATTAATGCAGAATTATGCAGAGATTTTTAGCATGCTACTATCATGAGCTCTCCAAACAGCTGCCATCATGAGAGGGATTTCTGTTGATATTTCACGTGGCCATTAAGAACAGAAATGCAGACAGGAGGTTTTGGAAGTATTGGCTTGTATTTTGGGGTGAGGAGGGTGACTTTTTCCTCCTTTCTGTCACACAGAAGGAAACAAGTGAGTCTTACCAGGAATTTAAAGAACGATATGAATGGTTTATTGGATACATGAGATTTCCCCCTGCAAACTAGGATGATGTTTTTTATTCTTTGAGGGATGATGTGAGAAGTAAAAGGAGTCACTTGTGTGTGTGAGGAGGAGGTCAGAAAAAACCAAAGGAGACTGCAGTCATGCTTGGGCACTTTTGACAAGAGTTAATATTTAACTTTAGTCCAGTGTTCCCACAGTGTTCCTGTGGTTAGAGAGAGTGCCATTGGGATGACAAAAGCATTTAATCTTTAAAGAGAGTTCAGCATCTTTTAATTTTTAATACTCATCATACCTCGTTTGCTATTTGATCAATTAAGAAAGTGAGTTGCATCAAAAAAACTGGGAAGGAACACATAGAATTATAATGTATTCAGGGTTGCTAAAACAGTCATACTTTACATAAAACTTTCAGGAAGTTTGGGGAGGGCAGATTGTTTTAAACTGGCCATTGACCCATGTTTTAACAATGTAAATTTGTGAATCATATGTAATGTGTAAACATTTGTTATCAATTTTGTTTTGTTTTGCCAGTATTGCATGGATGAGCTTTTTTCTACTCAGGGAACTTGGATCTAGGTCATAGGATTTTGAGGAGCTTATCTTCAAAAGTGTTTTAGAGTGTGTGTGGAGGAGGGACGGGAAGGAGAAACAAATCTTTTGAGACAGACACCAAAAATTTGCCGTTGGTCTAAGCACCCTTATTGATCAGCAGGATCCCAGAACTGAGACAGTCACTGCAGTCCTGGGTTCCTTGTGCCCAGGGACCTCAGCCCCAGAGCTGTGAGTGTGCACCAGGCCCATTGATCCATGGAGCTATGCAGTCAGGTCATTTTTTCCAGCTCCCAGAAAACTTGGATCTTGTCCTGCGAGCACCAGAGGGAGATGCTTTTACAGGCATGTTTTGTTGGACTCTCTTCTACAGAAGCATTCCAGGGACAAAGTGTTCCAGACTCAATCCCTGTGAATGTTAGTGGCTTCTCCTGAGAAGTCAAATGAGCTTAATAGCTAACCAAGTTGCATTATTCACTGCAGCAGCAATCTCATCTCTAGAAGCAGTAAAACTCTTTTTTTACCCTCATGTTAAAATTTACCTTGTGACATTACAGGTTTTGAGGCTCTTTTTTTGTCTTTTCTCTGGTATTCCCCAGCAGAACAGTTTTTAAGTGAATGTCATTTGATGAAACAAATAAAAATGAAATTAAAATTCTTTCTGGGATAAGAACAAATTTTAGGAAGAAGTGTTCTTGTAGAGGACACTCCAGCTGTATTAGAATGTATTTCCAGGGATACAGTGTCTCCTTCTTTCTTAAAATATTTTCAGCAACATAACATAGAATTACAATTCAAGACAAATAATAATAATGAACTGAGAGTTAACAAAAGCTTCAGAATCTGTAACTAAGGACATTGGCCTCATATTTATCCATTGAAAAGGTATGCAACCATGAAAGTTAAGAAAATTCACTAGTGTGCGGTTCCTGAACTGCAAGATAAAATCAGGCAAAATAGTTGTTCTTTGTATCATTTATGCCTTGTCTGGTAATTAACTTATCCATGTCTCTGATGCCACATGCATTACAAAAGATGTTCTCTCCTCTTGTTTTCAGGTAATGTGATTTGAAGATGCCAACCCCTTGGCAAATGTGCTGCAATAAAAAGACCAGAACTAAGAATGCAAAACCTGGAATGGACAATATGGCAGAGACGAGTGAAAAAATGCAGATGAAAAAAGAAATCACATTGCTAAATGGAGTTTCTTTGATTGTGGGGAACATGATTGGCTCTGGCATATTTGTGTCACCCAGAGGTGTTCTAATGTACAGTGCTTCCTATGGACTCTCGCTGGTCATCTGGGCACTTGGCGGGCTCTTTTCCCTGTTTGGAGCTTTGTGCTACGTTGAACTGGGAACATCCATCATGAAATCTGGAGGCAGTTATGCCTATATCCTGGAGGCATTTGGGGCCTTTGTGGCCTTCATCAGACTCTGGTCTTCCTTGCTAATTATTGAGCCAACGACTCAGGCAGTGATAGCAATCACATTTGCTAACTATATTGTTCAGCCGATTTTTCCCCATTGTGAACCGCCCTATGATGCAGTCAGGCTGATTGCAGCTGCATGTATATGTAAGTAGGGACTGCTAGAAGTTAAGAACTGTAATTGTATGTGGCCAGAGGAGGTTTTTCTAAATTTCTATTTCTTTGCATTATGTGAAAATAATTATTACCTATCTAAAACATGTTCTTAGGAAGTAATAATCTTTTACTTGGATGTATTGTGTTTGGGGTTGGTATTACTAGAGAGGAGAGGAGGATTACAACAATTTGGCAGGAAGAAATTGTGACTGTTGATTAAAGATACACGTATGTTTATGGTTCATTATCCTAACTGGCTGATAGGACATGCACAGATTCATTTATGGAAGTGAAGGCAAGAAGTTCTTTGAGCATGTGTGGTTGCATGCTAATGCCCTTATATAGCATGATTTCTAATTTTTTTTTTTTATTTTGAGCATTACAAACCCCTTGTTCTTCCTTTTAAAACTGAAGTATAGATTATAGGCAGGTCAAGGAAAGAGGAGCAAAGACCAAAAACATTTCTAGATAAGAAATAGCCCACTTTGATCCATGCTTGAGAGCACTCTAGGTCACCATGCCACATTTGCTCTGCTCTCTTCTCCAGCAGCTGGGTTTCATACCTGGTACAAATGCACACCATTACCTTTCCTCATCCATCTCCGTTTTGAATCGTGAGATTGCAAGAGGGAGAAGTTGCCTGTGATGCCATGTGTGGGCTAGAGTGAGAACAGATGGGCACACAGCTCAGCCCCTGGCTGGACCTGCTGCCAGCCAAGGGACAAACCTGACTGCAGAGTATATGGCAAAAGGAGGGAAGGAAAACAACTGGTTGATCCCACTCACTCTCTGCAACCAATTTCTTTGGTATTTTTGTTAGATTCTGTCAAAACTGGGACTTGAGAGGACTCTGTAAGTAAGTGCTATGCAATCTTCAGACTCAGGGCCAAAATGTGAATCACACAGCTTCTAAGCCATGAGCACAGAGTAATAGCATGCTGGCTCGGCTTAATTCAGTATCTTGTCACAGCATGCAAACTATTTTTGTGCAGGAGTTGTTTTATTCTATAGTTAAACTAGAGGTTAAATCAGCATGAGGAAATTTGTGGTATACAGGATATAAAGAAATACCATCATTTGCATGTGAACAACTTCGTTGAGTTTAATAAAATTTAAATATTATTTAAAAGGAGAAGAAGTTAGTTCTAAAATTCAAAAACTGAGCTGTTTTGTCTTACCTGCTGTTGTGAAAACAGTATTCTTCAGAAAGTCATTGTGTAAATTTTAAACCAGGTATTTCATTTTAATAAATCTGGGTGGTACCAAAGTGGTGAAATTTCATTCAGTTTTACTTATTAAAAGACAAGTGGTATGTGAAAAGATGGGTTTGAAATATGACTGAAGTGGTGTTAAACATCCAGTGCTTCTTTCATGCATGTTCTTTTTCTCTGCAGGTTCCTTAACATTTGTTAATTGTGTTAATGTAAAGTGGGGTACCCGTGTACAAGATGTTTTCACATATGCCAAAGTTATGGCTCTTATCTTGGTGATATCTGTTGGCCTTTACAAAATTGGTAAAGGTAAGAATAATTTTCATTTACCTAAATTCTATGAAATGAACCATATATGAGTTTCAAATCTGTGTAGGTAGATCCTTTAGACTTACTGATGAAGTGCTGTTTATTCAGGGAAAAAAATAGTCTGCCATAGGAAGATCAGATGTATTTTATGGCTTGTTAAGCAATAGGGGGTTAATTATTCAGGCCAAGTCCTGTGCTGCTTGGTCTGAATAACAAATAGCAGCTGAATGAACATCACTTTACTGCTGACTAGTTTAAAGTCAGCCTTGGTGTTTGATTCATGCATTACCACCTGTCCTATAACAGCACAGGGAAACAGAAATTGTATTGCTTCTCACAGCTCCCCCCACCACCATTCTCTGCCCACCTCACCCCACTAGCACCATGCCCCAGCCACAGCACCCTGCCCAGGGAGATGACCAGAGAGGGAAATCAGAGGTGGGATTTGTGGGAGGGCATGTTTGTTCCTAGAAACAAAGGAGAAGTCTGTAACAGTGCCATTCTGTGAGTCACTGTGGCTTGGTGTTCCTGTAAGGCATCACAGGGCACATGAGTCACTTATCAGCAATAAGTGGACTGAACTGAATTCACTAAAAAGATGGAGAGCAGTTTATTCTGGTGCTACCTCAGAGCTTTGCATATGGCAATAGATTTTATTAATTTGGGCCTCTGACACAGTGAAATCTCCTCCAGTTCTAGCTCTGCTGCTTAGATTACTGAGATTTTTACATTTCCATTTCCTTTGAAATTCTTAAGTTGTATAACCATGTTATCTTTATTGAGTTGAAAGAAAGGTGGTTTCCCTTCTTCAGTTTAGGAATTATCTTTTTCTCCTTCTAAATCAGCTTATGAAACCTAACAAGCATGCTTATTTTTCCATGTTTGCTGGCCTCCTTTCCTTGCCTGCAGTTGCATCAGCTGTTACACTGTACAGCTACATTAGACTTTAGGAAAGGTTATTTGTTTAGCCATTACCTCTGCATGTCAGTTATCACCAGTTGGTTGAAGTCTAAAGAAACCTGGACAACCAAACCCAGTCCTAAGGGCAGAGGTGTGAAGATTCAGAGAATTGCTTAAGGGTCACAGTTGCATGAAGGAGTAGTTCCCCTCATAAAACTGCTGCAGTTTTGCAAAAGTGTGATTCTGTGAGGTCACCTTTGTAGCAGCACTGCCCCAGCTTTCAAATTGCCTCCTTCAGAAGTGCCTCCTGTCCTGCTCACTGGTGTGCAGTGGGACCCGGGGGCTGCTCCCTCTGCTCCCACATACAGCCCCCTCTGCACTGCTCTGTGAGCTCAGGAAGGGTTAAAGCATACAGGAAACATTATTCGAGAGACACACCAAACGCTGAGCTTTTACCAGTAGTAGAGGTCTCATCTCTGCTTTGTTTAAGCAGAACTGAGCACTTAAGTACTGGAAAGACTTGGAGGAGGAATTATGTAGACTTCTGGAGGAAGCTGTGATCAGGTCAATGACCCCTTACAACTCAGCAGCTGTTGTAATGAACAGAACAGTTATGCTGTTTTAGCCCTGCCATATTCTTTCTGATATGCTTGGATACACTTCCTGTGTTAAAATACTGTAAATATATCTCATTTTAAATATGAGATATCTTTAGCAAAAACAACAGCAACAACAACAAAAACTTTTCTTGAAAATTTTGGATTTTTCTTTCTTTTTCTTACAAACCATTTTTTTTCTTCAAAGTAGGTGTACATCTCATTGCATCTCTTCTTTGGTTCAATCTCCTGCTCTTCAATGACTGCATTGCTTTCATAGTATCTATAAACTCCTTTGTTGAATTCATCCTTTCACTTTACAAAAAAGATGTTACTTCCTTTCCTATTTGGGGTTTCAGCATGTTTCTGTCTTCCCTTAATACTTAACCCACTTCCATCTTTATTACTTAGTAGACTTTCCTTCTGCAAACTCAGTAAGGCCTTTGTTCCCCTTTCCAGCGTGGCAGTGAAGGCTTATGCATTTTCACTAACATTTTGCCTATTTTGCAGCATTCTGTCTTGCAGACTGTTATTTAAACCAATGGAGCACAATTTCGAAATGAAAGATTTTTAATCTCATCTTTTAGTTTTGGGGAACACCCTTGTGGGTCAGAGCATCCCACAGAAAACCGTGCCCAAAGGAGGTCCCCCTCTAGTGGCCACTAATTCACCTGGTGAAAAGAAAAGCACAGCTATTAGGAAGAAATATGAGACAGATTCAGGAACTGAACCTGGGTTTGCCAAGTACCTCATCGTGGCTGACAGGGAGCTGCATGCCCTTCTTATGGCTCCTTCCTTCAGTAGAGTCAGCAGTAATGTTAGAGGAGGACTCTGAATTCTGGTAGAATTACAAAAGTCACATCCAAATAACAGTCATATGAAAACTTTCTGTTCTCTCCCTGTGAAAGTGTAGCTGCCTGAACATCTGACTGAAATGCTCCTGTTTGTTTAGTAAAAATGTAAGTTGTGCACTTTTAGATACAGTAATCAAGCCTGGATGCATTGGGGTGATATTTCCTTTTGGTTAGCTGACACTTCAGATGTGCTGCCCTTCTAAGTTGCAGTCCTTGAAATGTAACAGGCAATTGGCACCTGCCATTTGTACAGGGGAAACGGAGAACCTGAGAGCTCCATTCGAGGGCTCAGCAACAAACCCAGGGATGATTGCCCTGGCTCTCTACTCTGCCCTCTTCTCCTACTCAGGCTGGGACACACTCAACTATGTCACCGAGGAAATGCAGAGTCCTGAGAGGTAAACATGCTCTTCCTTTGAATCACTGATAGGTGATGGCAGGATAAGCCACTCTTGTATTTGTTTCTGACTGGAAATTAGTCAAATTATTTTCTCGGCAAAAACCTTATTTTTTTCAATGAAGGAGTAAGTAGGAGAACTCTTTCTGATTATTGTGCTCATTTATTAGTTGTACACACGATGTATCATTACATCATTGTGTGTACACATCATTAGTGTATCACACTAATGAATCATTTACCTGTATATATCTATTTTACATCTTACTCTTCAGACTACAATTTTTAAAGAAGAAGAACAAATCCCTGCTGAAAGCAAGGAAAAGCAAAGGTACATCCAGCCTACTAAAATTCCCTGCTTCTCTTCAGTTAGGCAGAATTATTTTTCCAAGATGTTTTTTGCCACCAATAGAGTAAGACTGTGTTAGATTTATGGCTTTTATGATGTGATTTTCAGGATTACTGTTTATGGGCAAATATAATCTCCTTCTGTAGGGATGTCAGCCCTGTGAGAGTTGTGTGCATGACCCACTCAAGCTGATATAGTCCATCTTGTCTTGGGACATGCATAGGTTTTGAGTCAGGAAAAAAATGCCACAACTGAGAAAATACCTAAGTCTGCATTTAAATCTCATTGTCTGAGAGCTCTCTTAAATTGCTGTGTGTAACAGACAGTCTATTAAATTTACATGTATGAATGTTTTAAGGATTTTTTTTAAAACTTGAGACAGACAAACAAGCAACAAACTAAGCTTTTCATAGAATTGTTTCACACATGGCTGCATGTTATTTTGTGACCCTGTGATTCAAAATTATGTATTACAAGACATGACAGAGGTATCCATTCACGAATGCTTGAATCTGGGAACAATCTTCTGTTTAAGTAATTCTTATTTAAATAACATGAAATAATTTTTCCTTTTTCCTTTTGCAGAAACCTACCTCTTTCTATTGCAATTTCAATGCCTATTGTAGCTATAATTTACTTATTGACTAATATAGCATACTATGTAGTGTTGGACATGTCAGCTATCCTCACAAGTGATGCAGTGGCTGTGGTAAGTTGTGGAACATAATCCAAACAAAAGACACTACAGGAAAATTTCAGGTAGCATGCTTGGCAAACAGCTGAAATACTGTCATGCTGAAGGCTGCTTGAAATATTTTTATCATGTAACCGTACCAGTATATTAGAAGGTGCATATCAAGAATGTATCCAATGAATACTGTCATGAAAAATCGTCTTGTATACTCTGCAAATCCTGCTCTTAACACTACATCATAGGAAAGATGCTTTTGCCAGGATCAAAGAGCTGTAGAAAGTCAGGGTGGTTGGAGAACCAGGTGTTTTTGTTATCATTCTAATGTACAGTGTGTGATGTTTAATGCTGCATGACCACAGCAATATTTTCAAGGCAGAAGTGTGCACTGAATTTTTTTTTAAATCTTATCAATATTTTATATAGAAATAAAAGGATAATTCAAGGATTACTGCAGTTGGGATTTGTCAGAATACTTTAAAGCCAATACATCATCTTTTCCATCACTGAATTAATCTAGGCTTAGATTTTTAAAATATTTTAATGCATTTGCCATCTTTATTTTGATGCTGATCAGCTTTTCCAAATTCTAATTTCCTAAGTCATTATTGAGTGTCATAAAAAAGCATGGGCTATGACACTACATTTGGGATGATGTATTTTCATGAGAGTTTCTCAGGATTATCCGTATGCCAAACATAGTGGGCCTCACCATTAGTTTTTTTCTGTTACAGACATTTGGAGGTGAAACCCTTAGTCATGCCAAGTGGATAATTCCTATAGCAGTGGCCATGTCTTGCTATAGTGGCTTAAACTCATCAATTATTGCAGCATCTCGGTATGAAGTATAAGATTTATTTTAAATAATTGAAACGGAATCATTAATCTGCATTCTTTACTACTGTTTGGTAATTTTTGCCATGTCAAGTCATTCATTTATGATGGAGGTAGTGTTACAATCAGACTTCTTCTCATGATCAGCACCATTTGATAAACTAAAGCCACTTGAAAAGAGAGCAGCACTTACAACAGAGTAATAAAAGAATTATTTTCTTTGCTTTGTCAGGAAGCAAAAAGCTATTCCTGTGGCTGAGTTTACTTAGTGTTTTTTAGGCTTTTCTATGTTGGAGCCAGGGAAGGACACCTGCCTGTCAGTCTGAGCTTGATTCACGTGAAGTGCTTCACACCAGTCCCTGCTCTCCTGTTCAATGTAAGTGACAGCCCATGCCTGGCTGGGCCAGTTGGGGCTCAGGTAAAACCTCTCTGCTCTGCCCTGGGCTTCTCACAGGCTTCTCCTGCCCTGGAGACATCTTCTGCCAATGCCCACAGCTTCTAAAATTCATTGAGGGGCTGGGGGTGGTGTTATTTGGTCTGACAGAGGGGTTTTTTCAGTGGAAAGAGAATGGTTTCATTGATGTTCATATGCTCTCCAAACAATCCGGGTGAGAGCTGCAATAGCATTGCTGAGAAAACAGAATGGCTCAATATGCAGTGGTATAGAAGGAGCTGTTTAAGTCTTCAGTGTGAGTTTCTAGAGTGTCACTGCAGGAGAATGTCAGGAACATCTCTCTGACCCTCCCCTAGGCTGATGTTCTACAACTGTAGTTATAATAGGAGTGAAAAAGCTCTTAAATTTAAGTTTCTACTATTGGATGCCTGCTGACTTTTTTTCTGCTGCCACTATACAAATGAGATCTTGTGACACAAAATTGTGGAACTTTAAGTTATATAATTAATGGAAATTAGTTTCATAAATAATCCATGTATTTGAGCATGCGTTTTATTTGGTGTCTGCCTTGCCCTGTGTTAAACATCATTTATGAATAGATTATCATACTGATCCTGTTTGATATCAAATAATTTACTAAAAATTATAATCTCATTATGGAGACTTCTCCTAGGGATTCTGTTTGCACTACTAAGATAATTTGTACTCTCTTAATATATCACCATTCACATTTTTCATGTGGAAGTGGAAGTTTTTTCTGCTCATCTGTTAAAATAGACATTGAATTCCTGGTGGTTTAGGTCTTTCAATGCAGGCAGTATAGCACACCTGTAGGGCACAAATTTTATTCTAATGGTCTCAATTTGTGAATGGACTGGGTCCTTTCAAGGACATGATCTCCTAAGCCCATACAAATAGGTTAGAAAGAGGCCAGTTTATAATTTTACTCTGTGGTTGTTTTCACATTAAAAAATCTTTGTTTTTATTATCTCTAGGGCTTAATGACTTTGCTTTACCTCCTTGTGGAAGATGTTTTTCTCCTTATTAACTACTACTGCTTCAACTACTGGCTCTTTGTGGGTCTATCTATTGCAGGACTAATATATTTGAGATATACTCAGCCACATAGACCACGGCCTGTTAAAGTAAGTAAAACAGACAGAAAGAAAGCTCTAAAAGCCAGCTAATGCATGTGTTTATATGATCTTTAATACCACAACCGTAACAGTACCAGTTATGTTATAGATTTATTAGCCATATAAATTCTTTTAAAATACAAAACAAAGGAGCAAAACCCATTAGAGTCCATGAGAACATCTGTTCTGGTAGTTTTGCTGTGAGATTGAAATTATATATATCATTTTTTCTTCTTTCATTCAGACTTATAATTTTTGTTTCAAAACGAATAAGGAATAAATAAATTTCTGGGGTTCTTAGCCCATCCTGGAAGAATGGCAGACCTCAGTAGAGCTGGTGATGGAGGCTCCAGAGAGGTTAACACTGTTCAAACCTACATGATTTAACATGTAACAGTAAACACAGTAAAATCCCTCCAGAGCCCATAAATGTCCACAATTCTCCCACACAGAAGTTAGTGTAAGTAATCGAATGTATTTTGAATGTTCCCTCCCACTGCATAGTGGTCATAGACAGTAAAATGCAAGTTTAATGATTGACTTAGAAGAGCATTTGACTATCAGTTAGGCTAGGGAGACTGCACAGAAACAAAGTGTGCCTAAAACCTGTTTCTAGTTTTAATCCAGTGATTGTCCAGGAAGCAAGGATGGAAACACACAGCAGGCACACAAAACCATCCATTAGCTTGTGTTTGTTGGCTCCATGACCTGCATTTTGGCTCTGCAGTGATGCAGTAAAAATCAAGAAAACTACAAAATTAATGCCTCCCCAAACATTTCTTCTTTGTCAGTCTCTTCCTAAACTCCTGCATCATTTTTACAAACACATTTTCTTTCCATTTAAGTGTAACATCCCGATTAATTTTTTTAAAGTTTCAAACAAAGGCATAAAATATCCTAAACAGCTCCTGCTAGAAACCTTCCCAATTTTCCACTTCAGACCAAATTTTCCAGAAGCATGTTCACACTCAGTTTCCAAGCTTTCCCACAAAATATGTGGAAGATAAAGATTAAATCTTGCTTTATTGGCAGTTTTGCTTCTGACTCTACTAAGGATTACAGTCAGATTATACACAATGACTGTTTAATTCCTGTCAGCATTTGCCAGCTTAGTCAACACCACAACTCCACATACACCATTTCCTCGTCTGAAATGTAGCAGTTGGTTTTGATCAACTTACATTTTAACCTTTATAAGGAAAAAAAGTATTTGTACTAGTAAACTGTCACCAATTTCAGCTGGTATTCAAATGTCAACTCCTGGACCCCTGAGAAGGCTCACTCCTGGAGACATTAAAAAAAATAGTGAAAAAAAAAGAATTCATTCCATGAAACTTTCATAGAATCATAAAGTGTTAAGGTCTGGAATGGATCTTCAAGATCACCTAGTCCTAACCATCCCTGCCACAGGCAGAGACAATTTCCACCAGACCAGGTTGCTCAAGGATTCATCCAACCCAGCCCTGAACTACTGCCAGTGTTGGGGCACCCACAACCTTCCTGGGCAACCTGTTCCAGTGTCTCACCACTTTCACACTAGAGAATTTCTTCCTAATACCTAACCTAAATTTCCGCTCTTTCAGTTGGTACCCGTTAATCCTTGTCTATCACTACAGTTCCTGACAAAGAATCCCTCTCCAGCTTCCCTGTGGGACCCCTTAAGACACTGGAAGGTTGCTATGAGGTATCCATTCAACCTTTTCTTCTCTTGGCTGAACAGCCCCAACCTTCCCAACCTGCTGCCGTAGGGAAGGTGCTCCAGTCTTCTAATCACTTTGTAGCCCAACTTTCCTTATTTCTGATATGATATTTTTTAAATGACCACACAAAATGGTTGTAAATCATTTCACTAGATCTATAACATCAAGATGGCAATTGAAGGTCTAGTGAGCTAGTTCCCAGCCAAAACCAGACATCAAAATTCCGTACTGAAGTTAGAGAGAAAGCTACTCATTACTTTAAGTACTTCTTTTAAAGGTTGATCTTTTACTAATTGTAAAGGAACTGAGTTTATGCAGGCCTGAAGAAAATACAATAGTCAGATGCTCAGATGTGTACTAAATAAGATGCTCTCAGCAGTGTACACAGATGCTAACAAATTATGCTGTGTGTAAGCAGTCAAAAGATTCAGTACATCTATTATTGACATGTCTAACCTTAATCTGCAAAGCCTGAATTTTACAATAGAATATTTGTTGCATCTTTCAACAAATGCTGTATTTTTTTTTTTTTGTCTTCACAGCTTAGCCTCTTCTTCCCTATAGTATATTGTTTGTGTTCCCTATTCCTGGTTATAGTGCCTCTCTACAGTGATACAATCAATTCCCTTATTGGCGTTGGTATTGCCCTCTCAGGCATTCCTGCATATTATTTGGGAGTCCATCTGCCAGTTGAAAAACGACCTAAATGTCTGCATTGGCTCTCTGGTAAGCAACATCCTGTCCCAGTCACCACGTCAAAACCTTGATCAGAAGAAGCAGAGAATAATTTTTCCTAAAATCCTTTTTTTTAATGACATTTTGCTATGCTTTGGTATGTGGCATGTCTGAGATCATCTGCTTTCTCACATGGTCCTGAAAACAAAACCATGCCTGCCTGTACAAAACAGTCCAATATGTGGATGTCATATGGTCATCTCATATTTGTGGTGCTGAACAATTTCAGTATGTTGGCTCAATAAAAGCCATGTAGGCTTGTCAATACTAAACCTAAGCTTTTTAATACCTTGGAAGGCAGACATACGAGAACATCTTTGCTTCACTTTCCATCCAAGGAAAGGAATGATCCAAATCAGAGGAGTCCAGAGATTTTCAGACAGAAACAATGAAATAATTAATTATTGGCTGAAGGTTAGCTGCCAGTCCTCAAATTCAGGCAGTTTTGAAAAGCAAATCTTTAATATTTTTATTTATTATACTTTGAATTCAGCTATCAATTCAATGAAAATGTTGATGAAAATCTGACTAAACATGAATTTCAGTTTAATTATTGACTGCTTTTGCCTTTAACTATTTATAACAGATGCTTAATTCTAATGATTAAGGTGTTTCAAGGTTTTCCTGATATCTGTGCAGTATTTTCAAATCCTCAAAATCCAGATGTATGTCTAAGATATACTATAAATTTCTCTCCCACATTTTTGCCAGTACAGCTACAACAACGAAGTATGTTCAGATGCTCTTCTACTGTGCTCTGTCAGACCTGGACATAGACGTGGAACCCACAGCAGCTAAGAGTAAATAGAGTTGCCCTAACATTGAGAATTGTGCCTTGACATCTCCTATCTGGAACAGTTTTCATCATCTGAAGTTCTCCCCATATGTTCAGTCATAGAAGTGCACTAACCACTGTACTGTGCATCAGTTTCATGCCAGTTAAGTTGTGATTGTTTTATAAAATACTCTGTTTTCCAGGATTTCTTTTTAAAATTCTGTTTGTTTATAGTCAGTTATCATGTGACATTTTGAAACTTTAAAGCATTTAATGAACAAACATTTATTAGTTTATAAGTGCTAAATATTAAAGGCAAAAGAAAAGTAAAAAATATTAGATCAGATGTTTACAAGTTTCAAAGTCTGAGTTTGAAAGTAGAAACAACAGTAGTCTTCTAAAAATGTAACTAAATTCTTAGCCAAAGTGAAAAAATATGTAATTTTTGCTGGTACTCGTTTTGAGTCTTAATATTAGTTATATTATTCTAATGCATGATTCCTGGCATACGTAGTTTACCAAACGCAGAAAACCAAAGGGTTTGGTCATTTAAGTTCTGTGAGAAATTCTCATTTGATGAATGTCCACATACATTACTCTTTTTTAGAAAAGGTATTTCCAACAAACAAGCGAAACCATTGTTCAGAAGTATTTTTGTTTTCCAGAACAGTCTGCCATGGAGAACTTCAAGGCATTGAGTCCCATTGCAGCTAGTGGATATTCAGGGAAAACACTTCACCTTCTCGGACTGTCCTTTACTTGCCTAAAAGTATCAAAAGCGTGGTCCCATGAATCATACTGATTTTTTCCACAGTGGAATTTATTTAAAAATTCACAAGGAGAAATTAACAATTGATGTTTTTCAAAGTTCCTTGAGCCCTGCCTAACCCCAGAAACCTCACCAGTTTCTGCTATTAAGATAACCTGCAGGTGTCCTGCTGGGCACACAGAGAGCCTCCAGATAGGTCTTCCCACCACACAGGTGGTGCCTGTTGCACAGTACTCAGCACAGACACGTGCACTGGACAAGTGCACCCATCAGTGGGTGCCATGAAAGGGCAGGGCAGTTAAGAACTGGGATTGTTCTCCTGATCACTAACTCTCTCAGTGTGGCACACAGGAATCTGTAACTAGTCCTACTTCTTAGTCTCCTGAAATGGAAAAGACAATAACTGTTAAGAAAAAAAAAAAAAAAGGAGCCACCAGCCTTCAACCTAGACCTTAAAATGCTTCAGCTCTAATATTGTTTGCTGAAATGCAGTACCATTTGTAATCCTTGTTGGCAGGTCATACTTCCTTTCTGGTTTTATATTTAAATGTAACATACATGGTTTCTAATTTGAAATTCACCATTCCTCTTCAATTAGCCTTGACTAAGGTAATTTGATTTTATACAAGTCCTTGTAGCTTCCAGAATTGTGCGTTATTGATGTCTGCTCAGAGAAAGAGTAATGCAACAGGCAATTCTTACTATTTAAGCCTCTCTTCACTCCCTCCCCACACTGCAAAGTCATTTGGAGGATTGTAATTTCATGCATCTAGGGTGTAGTTTAGTTTGCCCAGCTCAGAGCATCCCCACACACTCTTCACACACAACACACGTGTCTGTTACAGAATAGCACCATTGTGATCCTGCCCTGTGATTATACAGGAATTCTGCATTTTCGCCTCATCTCTTACAAAGCACTGGTTAGTGACAGAGCTGTGGTCCCAGACTGTATCAGGGCACAGAGAGAGTACAAACCCTCCAAACTGGCACCAAACTCAACAGCACAAAAGCTGACTGTGTTTGCCCCCACAGAGTTCAAAGTCATGCTTGGTACTGTGCCACGTGTCCTACCAAGATAGACTGTACCATCTGCTAAAGTTTTTCAGTGCAGGACCAAAGTTTCTAAATTATTTGGGACACTTGAGGTGACATCTCAGGTGGTAGCAGCAGCCATTACAGAGACTGTAAAACAAGAATTCCAACCTATAATAAGAGCTACAAAATGAGAACATTTCCAAACAAAAATCTGAGCTGAGAAACTTCTTTAGTTGTCTGTTCTTTGCTTTTTTTTTTTTTTTTTTTTTTTTTTTTTTTGTTTTTTTTTTTTTTTTCTTGCGGGGG
>VXBR01009111.1:1777396-1796741 GCA_013400215.1 Cisticola juncidis | reverse complement strand
TCTGGCTGGGATGGAGTTAATTTTCCCCACAGCAGCCCTCACAGTGCTGTGCTGTGCCTTGGTAGCTGCAAAGGTGTTGATAACACACCAGTGTTTTGGGTATTGCTGAGCAGTGCTGGCACAGCATCAGCGCCGTCTCCCCAACATTCCACTGCCAAGCAGAGGGCTGGGAAGAGCCTGGTAGGGGACACAGCTGGGATAGCTGACCCAGATTAACCAAAGGGATTTTCTATACCATATGACATCTGCTTAGCTATAAAAGTTATGAAAAGTAGGAGGAATGTGGGACATTTGTTAGTTTCAAAGTTTTCTTTCTGGAGAAATCACTATTTGTGCTGAAGCCCCACCTCCCAGGATTGGGACACTGGGACATGTAGTTGGACATTGCTTGGTGATGGAAAGTAGAGAATATTTTTTTTGTCCCTCTTTGTTTGGGGACACACAAACTTTTGCTTTTGCTCTAGTAAACTGCTTTATCTCAACCTACAAGTTGTTTTCCATCTTATTTTCTCTTCCCTGTCCCACTGAGAAGGGAGAGTGATGGAGCAGCTTTGTGGGCACTGGGCATCCAACAAAGGTCAACTCAGCACAGCCTTTTCTGGGCATGATGCACAAACCTTCATTTTCTTTCAGGACAGAAGAAAAGTAATAGTCAGATACATGGTTATAAATGTAAATTATACTACTGAAATTCTCTGGATATTGGAATCACAGAAATGTTAATGTGATTGTTGATTTTTCACTCCTTACAAATGTAAGTTATTGTCAAATATCTAAAGCAAGTCATAGATGCTGAAAGTGTTTAAACAAATAAATATTTGATTCCTGGCAAATGCTATAGTTGTGTGGCTTTAAAGCAGAAAAATATTACTGTTAGATAAATTTACCCTGCTTTACATCTCACCAGTTGAGTTACCAGGAGAAAAGTTAGACTAACACTTCTTTATGTTCTCTATAAATCAATTTTTAAAAGCATTTATGAAAAGAAAAATTTCTAGTTGCTCTCAGATGGGACATATAAGTAATTCAAGCACTTTCTTGCCCTAGGACTTGATATTTCTTTTTCTATATTATTCACAGATGCTCAATTACATAACAAGACAATAAAACATTTCACTTTTTCAGAGACAGTCTTAGGCTAAATATCTCTTATTTAAGTATCAAAATATTAGCAGGGAGCTGTTTAAAATCTATTTTGCCAGCTGGCTTCTCTCTGGTGGATGTGGACAACACTGGAAGCCTCTGGAAGAAGGGACAAGAGACAGCCCACGTGCAGAAGTGGAGAAGAACCTTCCAGACCAAAAGCTGGGGCAGCACAGTATGAGGGGATAATACTAGCTCATATTTAGGAATTAAGAAAATACAGGATTCTTGCTTTTTACAACAAGTCACAGTTCTTTAAATAAAGAGGATTGGCAGCAGATGCCATTTCTGTGTCAGCAAAGGAAAACAGAAGCTGCTGTTGATAGAGGAAACACTGACAGCCATAGCAAGTCTGAAGACACCTGGGCTTTGCCTGAAGAAGCCTGTTGTGTGTTCCCTGGATACAGAGGTGAGGTAATGCCTTCATATGTCAAGTGGGATGAGGATATAGAAGAGAGAAAGTACCTGAGAGTTGCACAACCAGAGACTGGGACAGGCCACAGCTCTGTTATACTGTAGGATGAAAGGCTTTCATTACATGCAAAACTTGAAACTGAAGATACTTCCTAATATATTTCTGGAAATTTACCTTCATTGTGTAACAGAAACTTAAGAAGTATTATTGCACAACCTTTCAATCTGTAGTCTGAGATTTGTCAAGTCCCTGTTCTGATAGGTTAGCAGGTTTTGTAAATCTTCCCATTTTTTTCTGCAGGGTTGATTTTTGGCTTATGAGGAGTGGCAACCAAGCAACTATGTGAAGTTCCATAATTTTGCAAGTGGGTCAAAAGCTCTAAAATAAAAAAAAGTGAATAACAAAAATAAAATCTAAACCTAAATAAGATGTTTCACAGTAAGGAGAAAATTAGCTACTTTGTCTTATACATCAAGAGTCTTGATTATTACCACAAGAAAAAATGATAAATACTTTTTTAGGAGCACACATTTAATATATTGGATGTTATTGAAAAACAAAAAGGATAAGTGGACTACTGAAATATCTGGTTATTAGCTACCTTAAAAGGTCAATATTAGAGTCAAAAGAATGGAGTGGAATTTCAGTTACATGACCATGAGTCATGTAAACATTAAAGCAAATGATCAAGGGTTGATCTTCTTGGAAAGAATAAATGAGAATGAATTGGTTCATGTTACAATTCGATTTTAAAAATCAGTAGAAAAGAGTAGGTGTTAATCAGCTGTTCATCCAAAATATTCTGTCTGTGAAGTGATAGAAATGAATACAGTTCAGCATGTGCAGAGAAAAAAGAGCAATTCAGCAATATATTTACATAATTCTGTTCATTTCCCAGAGCCAAAAACAACTGAGGGCCACACCTGCTGGAGGGAGGGGGGTAGGGAATGCAAAAATAGTTTACAAGGAAGAAAACCTGCTTGATGCTGTTTGAGAACATTCTACCTACATTCAGAGACCAGAGGGAGGGAGAAAAAGTAGAAGGAAAAGAGCATACATTGGTTTGAAAATGCAATAAATCCTTCGTCTGTGTAGAAGTGCAAAGAGTCATTTAGAAACAGAAGAAATGCAAATTTGATAGTAATGGTCATAAGTTAAAGGATAAGCTGCTGAACCAGATGCCTGATGTGCAAAAGAATTTCAAAACTATTGCAATGCACAGTGTATGTTTGGGTCAAAATACGATTTTCATAGTGATATTACCTTATTTCTGATTAGATCTTCCTCTTGCCCATATTGTGCCATTATATGAGGAATCCTGCAAATTACATTCATCTTTTTCTTGCTATCTCAGGTCCTGTCTGTCTCTGAGACTGTGTGATCATGGAAGCAGAATTCAAATTGCCAGTGGAGTTACATTTGACTCCACAAGAGGGAGAACTCCTCTGCCTGATGCTCTCGGGAAAGAGAGCCAGCTGTTTTCAGACCTGCTCTTTCAGCCTGCTGCTCAGAGCAGTAGAACCAGAGTGATGTGTTTATTCCTGCCCACAGCAAAAGTCCTGTGATGTACAGGCTTAACTCCAGTGCAAAGTGTCAGCCACATATTCTGAATAATATGAATGTACAGCAATCTGCTGTGAATCCAATGAAGAAGAGGTTAAAGTTCAAACATTCCTCTTTCTTTATAGGATTTCCTTGGTGTCTGTAGCAGCAGACAGATTTTTTTTCATTCTGGCTGTTTCCAGTGAGCATGAGTGAAAAAGTTTGAGGACATCCTTTTTAGAATTTCCACATTAAGAATAAATAATAAACGAGCTAGTCACAGCTAATAGATAATAAATTAACTATTTTATGAAATGAAAAAAATTGTTCTGCTTAAATGTCTAAGTAGTTTTCCATCTTTATACTCCCCTTTTTTCTTCTCTACCTTTTTGTCAGATAAAACTTGTGAAATTTCCAAGTCTCTCTGCTACTTGGTAGTGAAGAAATATTTATAAAGACATTCTTTGGAAAATACAGTGTTGATATCAGTTTCCTGTTGACCTGCTGTCAGTATGGTGTCAGTACCTGGGCAGCTATGGCCTTTGTTCCATAGTTGCTGTTTTTCCATATCACTCTGTTGAAGTCACTTTCACTTTCACTGTCTTCTAGAGCAAGCCCCTAGCTCTGCTCTCTCAGTGGAGTACCAAACCATCCTTGCCTTCCATCTGAGCTTATGACATTCATCTGCTCACAGTAATTCTCTCAATCCATGAAGGTACTCTTAATCAGCTCCTCCTGGTAATATCTGCAAGTAAACAACAGGCACAAAATGGGCAAGATCTGTGTGAGAGGTAGGCAGCAAAAGGTAGCAACTGGAGAAGGGTACGCAAATTTCTTTTTTTTTTCTTCATTTTGCTTACTTTACTCTCAGGCAGAATACCTGTATTAGTTGTGGTGCTTGCTACAAATCCAGATGGTAAAGAGTTGGGAAGAGTATGGGGATGCTTCCCAGTTTTGTATGGGACAAGTCAGGAAGGCCAAGATGCAGCTGAAGCTGAAGTTTGGAAGGGATGCAGAGAGAAATAAAAGGGTTGCTGCAGGTGTGTCTGTCAGAAATGAAGCTCAGAGAAAGCCCCACCCTGGAAATATTCAAGAGCAGCTTGCATGGGGCTCTGAGCAACCTGTTCCAGTTGAAGGTATCCCTGACCATGGCAGGGTGGTAGGACTCTGAAAAGGTCCTTTCCAAACCTAATTATTCTATGATCTATGAGTCTATGATTCTTCATTATGGCTAAAATGGAGCAGAGCACCCACTGAGCTTCTGCACTGTAATTTCTTTTGTCCTGTTGATATCCATGGCAATATCTTATTAAGTTCCAGGCTAGAGAAAGGATGGAGACTGACAGCTCAGCCTCTTGTGTGACTGGGAAGATGTATCAGCACAGGCCAGGGTGGCACAGTGCAGTCTCCTGAATACAGCACAGGCAATCCATTTCTGCTAATGGTTCAGAGCACGGTGCTTTTGCAAAATCAGGAAACAGGAGATAGGGCAAAAGATTCTGACAGTGAATCATCTTCATGGCTTCAACACCCCGGGCTCAAACCATGCTGGTTTTCAGCTGCTCTGTGGCTCTACCACAGTACTTTGTTAGAATAAAATAGGCTGTAACACAAACATGGGCACTAGGAAATAATGAACTGGGAATGACTTCTGTGTGAAGTAAGGCCACAATATATATTTCTCAGCCCTAAGTGCACTGTAGGGCACTGTCAGAGAAATGCTGTGCTCTGGCTGAGCACAGGCATCAGAGCAGTCCTGTGGTGGTGCCAGGGAGATCTGAGGATAAATGACGGTGGCTTCAGCACGGCTGAAGATGACAGCCAGGTAGAGAGGGAAATAGCTTTGCTGAGGACATGAAGAGAGGCACAAGTAGCTTTCTACACAAAGGGTTCAGACACGCAGCATCCTTCAGCCAGAGCAGGAATATTCAGACTCTGACATCTACCAGGATATAAACAATGCTAATGAAGTGGCTGCTGCATTGATAGACTGGAGGCTGTCAGCCTTTAAGTGGTGTAAGCTATGTGCTTCTGTTGCTCTCTCTGCAAGAGCCAGCATGGCTGGGCAGTGCCTGTGGGGAACAAGGGAGGACAGCTGCTGGTATTCAGGGTCTCAAATTAATAAACCTAAAAAAACCCCCTGAGATCTAATACAACATGTTGAATTCTTTTCTGTCAGGCCTCTTAGTTTTTCTGTTTATTCTTTAGCTGCATTTCAAACCTTTCACTGCAATAATGAGGCATGGAAAGGGCATTTGTTCAGGTAGGTGTGTTCTTTTATTAGTTACTTTTTGGTTTTAAAAGGAGGAAGTGTTATAGAATCCAAAGATTCAAGTTAGGATTTAACCACAAATATGGAACAGTCTAAAGCAGAAATGCAATTAACAATTGCAGAATGCAGAGAGCTGACATGGAACAAGGGAAGAAATCAGCAACTGCTGTGGAAGGACATCAACCTTCCTGCAACAGCTATGCCAGCAGACAGCCCACAACAATTTTAGAATGCCATATGCCTGTTTTTTTTCCTTTCTCCTTTCATATACCAACAGTTTATTTTTTTTATTTTCTTTCCCATGCTTTCCCCCTACTCTTCTTTTTCTTACCATTTCATTGCCAGAATCAGAATTCACATGAGAGTGATTTTACTTTGCACAGAAGTATTAAGGACAGCAATTTCATCTCGTTGCCTCCTTTTTCCCTTCCTCCCCCTCCAGATTTTCTTTAATGACTTGTCCTAATTAAGTTTGAAAAAAAAAATCTTTATTATGTTCCCAGATTTTCTGTGGTGTGATCACTTAACCTGTAAATTATAATTGCAGATTTGGTACCCATACAGACTGATTATTTTAATTGGTCCCTGCTACCTCCCTTTTAGCTTTCATTACATCTTTGTACTCAAGGAAGCCAAGACAGCAACATTTTAGAAATGGATACAAAAAAAATTTTAGAAACAGGATACAAAAAATAATATGCTTGTCTTTCAAGTCCTTATTGTTTTCATATAATATTGTTAACTATTAAAAAGAGAATCTGCTGAATACTATCTGGGCATGGTAAGAATTAGACCACAGTTTGAAATAAAAACAATACTTCTGAGCACATTAGAAATCGGCCAAAAATCAAACCAATGTTTGTGGAGTCAAAATTAGCTATGTTACCTGAAAATTTGACCAAAGATATTTTCAAAAGCAGCTCTGCCTTGCTGTTGCATTGATCAATCTCGTGCTTTTCACTGAAAGATGAGTGATGGATGGCACAGGCCTTCTTTCAGTAACTTAGCCTCTTTTCAGTCTTCCATATAATGAAGAGAACTGTTTGAGATCTGAGCCAATGATTTTGTAGGAATGCCCTGCAAAGCAGAAAAAACCCAAATTGATCTGAGTTTGGTCTAGCAAGGAGAGGATGAGAAGAAAAGTGAAAGAAGGCTCTGAAACAGTCAAAATAGGCTGGTTGGTAAACACCATTAAATTCCCACTCCTTTTTCATAAAAATTATGCTTCTGTAAAGAATGTCAGACATGAAAAGTTAATCAAATTCACTGAATTTGGCTAAAGTTTTAATTGGTGAGCATTTAAGATTTTTTTTCCTTTCACTCTGAACTTGGGTAAAAGGGTAGAAGAAAAGTTGCTGAATTATAAGATTATTTTAAGCTGTGATATTTTTTAATTACCAGCACATAACTGATGCTGGGTAAAAACAGCAGCCCATTTTCACCTGCTATAAATGGCAGAAATTAATACAAATTGACATTACTCTCTTGCCACCTAATAGTCTGTAAAACCAAACCACAAGGATTTAATTTATAACATTTTTAGTTTTGTCTTTGATTGCTTGTTGTACCTCTTGTGCATTAGCATTTTATCCACAATAGCACTTAGATACCAGCTTAAAGGTTTTAAAATGTTATTGACTTTGTATCTGCATCTTTATTGGCCTATCTGATTTAATTTAAAACTTTTTTCTTTATCAGACCTAGCCTGACAATTTTGATCTACATTTTCATTCCTGACGGTGTTTTACATTTCTGTCTGTACTCAATTTTAGGAGATGCAGATTTGTCAATAGAATGGAGAGCTGCAAAGACCTTCTATGGCCCTTGACAACACATTGTTCCCAGCATCAAGCTTCTCTTATTTAGTTCTGTGCAGATTTGATTCAGATGCAACTTTTCTTCCTTAGAATGAGAGAATCATAGAACCATTTCTGTTGGAAAACACCTTTAAGATCATCAAGTCCAACAGTTAATCCAGCCTTACCAAGTACACCACTGAACCCTGTCCCTAAGAACAATGTCTACCATCTTTGAAATAACTCCAGTGATGGTGACTTCATCACCCCCCTGGGCAGCCTGTTCCATTTTCATCAAATTAAAATGCAATGCATAAAATACATGAAATGATAAAAGAAGATAAATGAAAACCACACTACTCTAGATATGTAGTACAAATATGTACTGGTTTTATAAAAGAGAGATATAAATAAGATGTAGAAATACATTTCAGCTGCTGTTGAGCAAGCCATTTAATCCTACTGGTGAAATAGTCCTTGGTACCAGCACTAGCTCTGCCCCATGTAGTGTATTCACAGGCCAGCACAGTTTTCTCAGTGCAGTCATAACAGAGACATTCTGCAACTCATCCAGCAGAGCCCAGAAAAGCAGTTCTATGTTCTCCCTTCCACATTTCCTGTTCTATACAGCTATTCTCCCTTCCTAGGGAGCTTGTAAGGAAGCTTTACCTGTTTCTCCTACCATTCCCATCTTGGCTACCATTCCCATCTTGGCTTCCTAATTCCTCCTTGCCCTGATGCCTGTCAGCCATCACATCATTCTCTATCCAGCTGTATTTCAGCCCTCCCCTTCCCTTCCACCCAGTCTTGTTTATAAGTTCCACGGGATGTGGAAGTTCAGGGTTTGCACAAAGTATTGCCCTTGTGATTGCTGCAAGTCTATTGTTTATAATTCAGGCAGCTTTCTTAAGCTATTTGTAAATTCAAAATTCCCTATATTATGCATTTTCACAAACTTTCAGCTAAAAAACATTCCTGTTGTTGTAAGCATAAATCACCTCGATGAAGCAAATTGTTTCCATGGGTGATCATGCTACTTTAAAAGGATAGAGACCCTGTTCTATCACAGAATGTAGACATATTATGGACACGTTGTCTAGATTAATTTCAAGCTTTGATAGTATAGACTAAGTCAAGATTTTCACAATGGATAGCAAGCTAAAAAAAAAAGAATCATAGTGAGGAGTGAAATCAGATGAAAAATTCAGTACAGCTGTTTTTACCTAAGGGGCAGCTATGTCCTAAAAAAAGCAATGCTATGGGGGGGGTTTCCTACAACCACTGGAACAGAGCAGGAAGTTCCCTTTGCAGCCCAGGGAGGGCCACTGCTGGGACCAGATGAAAGGGAAGTAATGGTAGCCTGGAGAGGTGGGAGGGGAAAACCCAGCTGCCAGGGAAGAGGGGGACACGGGGCTAGCAGGTCCCCAGAAGTGAGCCACAGAGCCATACCAGCCCTTGATGGAAATGGGTGGCCATCCCAGTCCAGATGAGAGCATTCAGAATGGCTGAGAAAGGCCTGATATCCACTTGTCTGCAGTACAGTTTCCTTCAGAAAGAAGTAGGCTGCTAGGTCATGGAGCTTGGTTTACTGATTGTATTGATGCTGGCTTACTCAACTAATTAAAATCCTCATTAGTGGTCTTAACTGAAAATCTGCAATTTTCAGGTCAGGCTCCTGCCTGCATTCATTTGTCTGGTCTTGGGGTTAAAGCACATGGACTCAATAGCAGAAAATAGATCTTCCCAGCTACCTCACTCTCATCTGGAGTGTCCTTGACAAGACACTCCATCTCTTTGACTTTCTTTGTCAGGTTGTAAATGTGAAGGCAAGAACTTCCCGCTTGTCAGACACGCAGAAGCTAATGTCAAAGTGTCTGATAAAAAGGTATCAGTTGTATTTATTCAATCACTGACATTAGTCTGAGCACTGTGTTAGCATAAACAGGGTGACAGTCTAAGTATCCTGAAGACTTTGTGTTGCAGCAGACCTTAAGCTGTTTACACACAAGTTGCAACAGCACTCTGAAAACTCGTGACTGAGGCACCCAGCAGGAATATTTTTGTGTGCAGGTAATACAGAGTAGCTTGGTTGATCAGGGAGAGTGAAGGATTTGCACAGAGAGGTGTGCAAGACTGTATATGAACACTGTTGAAAGTCAAGACTAAGTCATCAGCTTCCCTTAAAGCACACTGATAAAATAAGTTTTCCATGGCTTACTATGTCTTTACAGGTCTGAACAGCCTTTTCTTCTTCAGGTAATCACTTCACAGTACAGTGTGGCTGCAGTGCACTTCAGGATTTCTGCCTTTAAAAAGATTATTCTAAGCCACATACACTAAATACAACTGCAGATTCATGCTGATTGAAATAAGTGAATGCTTGTTAAAGCTGAATGTAGCTACATAAAACAGAAATGGTACAGTAGAGTTTATGCCGTCTACCTCCTCCTCATTCTCTCATGAACAAAGATAAAACTGGGTCTAAGAACATTAGAAAAATTCGTTTCTGTGGTGAAAATCTTACCCTGTTATCTTGTCACCAAGGATGTTTTGTAGTTTGTTTCATCCATATTTGAATGTGTTGTCCACAGTTGCAAACACAAAAAAAATTAGTGAAGAAATCTTTCGTTATTTTCTAAATACTGTATGTCTATAGTGTACAACATATCTTTAAACACTGCTGATTAATACTTCATTTTCTACTTTAGAATTCTTAATTATTATTAATTAATAATGGCAAAATGCTAGTGTAAATTGCACTTCTCTGGAAAATAATTTTTTAACAATTGCTTTACTGGAGAATCGCATTGTACTCTCAGCTAATAACAAAACTACATGCTTTCTGTTTTTTTCTAAACATGGGGAAAAAGCTCTTTTCCAGATGACAAATCCTAATACTTTATAAGCTAATAAAGGGTCATCTGGAATGAAACGATTTTTCTACATCCCATGTAGGATATAATGACCCAAACAAAGTCTGAAAAATGATTTCATGTTCATAATAATGATTTCATAAACCAAAGAGAAATATCACTCAGGGAGGTGCTGATTTTGAGCACAGTGGTGGCTGGGGGCTAGTGTAAGAGGACCCTCAAAGATGTCACCCTGGGAGGGAGAGCCTCTGCAGCTATGTTCTTGGGGACTGCTTGTTTTCAGAGATCTTGTTTTCCAAAAAGCACTGAGAATTTGCCTCACATTATATTCTGTCTTGAACATACACCATTAGCTTTACAAACGGCTTTCCACAATGTATGTCTCTACTCGGAAAGAATGAAACAGTTCTGGTAGAGCCAGCTGGAAGGTATAGAAAACACTGTGGGATGTTTTATCATGAAAGAAGACATCATTTTAAAACAAAAAGTTTCTGCTCAGTATTTAAAAATCACACTATAAAGTACAGGTCACAAGATCCTTTATCCTAAATTAGTGTTCTCTAAATGCTGAGAACACCAGCACACTATGCCTTTATTAAAACCTGAGGCTTTTTCATGTTTCCTGTGATGTTGCAGGATGAAAAAAAAAAGGAAGGCACTTTGAAAACATATTGTTCTAGCTACAAATAAGACAGTTGCACAGTAGGAATTGCTTTGGAAGTGTCTGGCTTCTAGTGAGAAGTAGAAAGAGAAACAGCTTCAAGTTCAGGAAGCAGTAGAGATCAAGAACTGCTGCAATGCTCCACATTCCTTTTTACTATTATTATTTTACTTTCCTATGGAGAAGTGCTACCTTTATCTTCTCAAAACTCACGGCCTGCCTGAATGTCATCCCTCCTTTCCACTCTTTTTAATCAACAAACCCTCAAAAAAACATTCTGCCCCAACTGCAACTTCCTCTGTTCCTTCTCTCAGATGGAACACAGTGAGAACATTCTCACTGCCCTTTGCCAAATAATTACAAGCTCTTTTCTCTTGTGCTCCACTAACAAATGTGGTGTTTTGTGGAAGTTTTCCTGAAAAGCACTGTCATCTCCAGACCCTGAAGGATTACAAGTACTCATAGCACCACTTCAGTATATTTTCCAATGTTTAATACTAAATAATATTGCTGATATTATTTGCTGTAATACTCATGTTACAAACATCACAAAGGCCAATTACCCACCTATACTATGTACCTGATGAAACTCTAGAGACTTCCCTCTTGTGGAACACTTGGTCTTGTAGGGACAGAATATACAACTGGAGCTTTGGGGAACAAGGTTTTGAGGGAAATATTTGGCTGAAAGATATCATGAGACAGGTTTATGGGAAACCAGGTAGAAGTGGATTGTAATCATTACCCAAATAGAGGAGTCACAGTTGTCTGGTTATTTAGACACAGACTGGATTCCCTACAGTGAACAGGACAGAGTAAGCTGTTCACTCAGACAGTATGGACACAGTATTCCAGCACTGTCACCAAGAAGAAACATTGGTAGCAGAAGTGAAAAAGATTGATGAAGATGAGGTTAACAAATGTTTACAAGGCTCATACACACTGATCATCATGTTGGACTCCTTCCTAAACAAAACATTTAGGGAAAAGGTTAAATGTAACACTAGTAGCAAATCCTCCCCCACAGAGTGATTCATAAATGTTTTAACTCCAGTGCAATCAACATTCTCGACACATGGTGACGCAGACTGTACAAAAGCTAATCTTAACATCATTTATCCTTTTTTTTTTTATGTTAGGACCTGTTTTTTAAAAAGCAAGGGTCTTTAGGTTATTATATTTATAATAATACATTTTATCAGATTGACTGCTACAAGTAGAAAAACAGGTCCAACGGTTGGACATGCACAATGTTGAAATAGCACAGCAGTAGCAGATCATCAAGCCCTTGTACATCCTTTCCACTTGCAATTTCGTGTGGTGCATTGAAAGATGTGTTAGAAAACAATTCTCTTTTGAAACAGGACTCTCCAGATCTTCCCTTCCAATTGCACAGGCCCCAGCTTCACTAAACCCACTAGGAGAGGCAACTTGCCTGTGGCCAAAACAAACTAAATGTATTTAGGCCCTTCACAAGTACAAAACTTTACCAACATCTCTCCACTACCAGCACAACAGATATGCCTCAACACAGAAGAATGAAATCTGATGCCTGTAATTCTGGGGACCTTTTATCAGATGCATTGAGTGCTCTCAGGGTGAATACCCAGGTGAAACTAAGCGATTACTGGGCACCAGAAAGAATGAACATACACAAGTAAAGGACAGAAGTTCCACACTTATCAGGGAGAAAGTATTTCTCAGAAGATATTGCTCCATTTTGATTATCTTAAGCCAGATCCTTGAGGATTTCTGCAACATTTTCCAAGGAAAAACCTGTGTGCTTTCACAAATATGCTGGATGCCAAAACCCATTAATTCCGAGACAGTGCTTCTGTGAGAGAAAAACCTTCCCACCTTCCCCCGATGTCTCTCTTCTTCAGATTCTTCTTTCTCTTACTGTTTCTTTCTTCTAACTTTCACTTTGAGATGGTCTGAACACAACTAATGTGATGAGACTATGAGTTCAACTTGTATTTAGCTTTGAAGAAGACTTCTGCTTCTATTTCAGACCTGAAAAAGGACTCACATGCCCAAAAATTCATCTAATTTTGCCAGCAATACAAGCAGGTCTAATAAAAGATATTGCTTTCAGCAAGAAAATCTGTCTTGATTAAGTCTTTAGGCTGTCATAACAACAGCACCACCACCATTATTTTTCATGTGACACAGTCAATCAGTAGATATTTTTTGTCTTTCCATAAGTGATCTATGATGCTAAAATAAACTAGGCACTGGGTTTTTTTTTTTCAGACTGATGGCTCAGAGAAAGAAGGATAGAGAACTACAAATAGTACTCCAACCAGCAAAGCCCTAATTCAGACAAAGCCATAATTCAGACAGAAAATGTATGTGGGAAAGGAAGGGGCAGATGTGGAAGAACCTGTGGTTTCAAAAGACATATGCAAACACCTAAAATAAAAAATTGAATTCCCAACCACAGTATGGTGATAACAGACAGATATGTTCAACCAATGACATCTAAAATTCAAATAAACTAATGAATTAAATAAATACTATTTGTGGGAAACTTATAATATTGAATTAAACTGTTTGTTACTTTCACTCAAACACTGAGGCTGAATACTTTTGCTTCCAGATTTCTTTTTATTCCTTTTAAAGACTCACAAATATGAGTGTTATTTTGAGAAGAAATAGAAGAGGAAAAAAACCCACCAAAAATAAATTTAAAAAAACAGATGTAACAAGAGAAGGAGATAATTTGCCAAACAAATACAGGCCTGAATGTATTTCAGCATAGAGTGAAAAAGGACATAAGCAAAATAAGGAGTCAGGAGCATTTGAATAAGCACACTGAGTAAACGGAAAATGGAAGAAATAAAAGATGTGCAAATATTTCTACTAGATGTCCAAAAAGGCAAAAAAATTGGTGACTCTTATAAACATGATGTAGATCAAAATTATCTGTGAAAAGACAGAGGGGAATGATACACAGCTTGACCAACATGAGAGGAAGATGATTCCTGTGGAAGCATTGTAACTTCCACAAAAGACCACACAGCAAAAAGAACCAATAGCTTTACTAATTCTGCACCAGAAATTCAAGAAAGCTGATTTTTGTCCACTGTTTTTACATAATTTCAGTTATAAAATGTTAAAATTTAATCTCAAACAACAGCATTTATTATAAAACTCAAGCTTCTAAATGTGATAACTGTTCCCTATATTCAGATTAGTTTACTTTATTAAACGCCTGATCTGCTAAAGGTAAAGGAAACACTGTAACATCAAACTTTTTTTCACTGACTACTGTATTGCTTTCAGGGAGTAACAGCAACCTGTTTCCAAGTATGCATTTCCTTGAAAAAGGTGTCTATTTAAAGAAATGAGTGGGGTGATCCTCACATATATTTTCAGACTTCCAGCTGGGATCCGTCAGAGTTTTAGTCATACAATCATTCTTCAGCCTTCTCTAAGGACAGTCATAACAACCAAACATCTGAATTTCAGCATAAGCATTTATCTCTGCTGAGCATCAGCTTTTACCCAGGTGCAATTATACTCAATTGTCAGTGTTATAAAATGTGGGTGAGTCAAGAATGCCTGTTACAGTGCTGCACTCCATAAAGACATGGAACTTGCAACAAAAGCTTTGAGATGTGCATTACCTATTGTATCTAATTTGTGCTCTTCCTCAGGATATTTGAGACATAAGTCCTGAGCTCCCCAACACCATCTGAACAGCAGAAAGGGTGTTTAGGAAAAGACACTGAGCTGAGCAGTGAGAACATTGTATGGTGACAGAATTTTCTGCATTAGTCTTCCTCTGCAAGATAATGCTCCTCAGCTACCCTGTTGGGGTTTCCTTTCACTGTTTCACAGTGACCTTTTTCTTTGATCTTGTTCTTTCTCACATTCTACTTTGAACTATGAGGAGCTTACTTTCTTTCCTTATTTATATTTCAAAATACAAATCATGCTTACTAACTCTCTTGCATTCCACTACGTTTTAAAAGTTTACATTTTTCCTGTTTAAAAAAAAACCAAATACATAAAAACCATACAAAATACCTCAACCTTAATGTCATGAGTCCAATTCTCCCAGGGCTTGGATAATCATCAGGAGAGGTCCTGCTGAAATGAACAGAACTGACATAACCACACAAGTGGGTCAATACAAACCACTCAATTTTTTTCTCAGGAGACTCAACAATTGCTAAAGATACATGCATGTTCCAGAAAAACATATAATTTCCTAAAATAATGCTGTTATTTCTTTCATTCTGGTCTTTCTCTACTAATATTCTACTTATTTTTCATGAGAATTCCTGTTGGTTTTTTTGATCATGCTTTTAATTTTCTTTTCATGTAATCATATTAACGAATTACTTGGGCAGCAGCTTTCCTTCTCAAGAATAAGGTGTCAATTGAGTTCATTTGTAATCTTAAATATGTGCACCTAGCAACCAAGCTTAAAAAATGCTGTATTCAAATTCCAAACTGTGTATTCATTACTTCCAGAATTCAGCAATCATATCAGCTGATACAGAAGTGGAAAATATGATTGCATGTTGTCAGTGTAAAACAAAATTATTTTGGTAAATTTTGTATTCAAATTCAGACAATGTTTTACAAACTTTTCACTTTAAGTTCTCTCTCAAAAAAAAAAGGAAGAAAACAGAAAATATCAATTCTTTGCTTTTTAATATCTCTGTTAATGCTGAACATCTGTATGTTGTAGAGTCTTGTAATTTAATATTTATAGAAATTAAAGTAAAATTTAATAGTTCTACCAACATAGTAAACTTTGTACTGTACAGCATTTATTTGTAAATTACATCAGAGAACAGTAATGTGAACCTAGATTTAATAACAGTGTCTACACACTGAAAACTCAGGGGTGCTGGTTGACACCAGGAAAATGAAGGACTTCACAGTGTAATAAAATGTACACAAAATACAAATGAGGATGTATGTCTGCAGTAACAACTCCACTGCAAGTAAGATGCTTCAATATGTCCCAGAAACCTTGGAAATTAACAGTGTCCCCTGCATAAAAATTACCTATTCATTGTGTAAGAAGTGTTTTGTGTTTATTTTGCTGAAGAAATTAATCAAGCATTTAATCAAGTATGTGAAGTGTTAAAATGTCATATTAAGAACACTCTTCATTGGCAATTTGAGCAGCATGTATTACTGGTTTTCTCTTTCTGGGCTAAACACTACTTTAATTACAAGGGGAATGAGTGGTACTTGTGGACCCCTCAGCTGAATAACCCTCTGATCATAAGGTCACAGATTTTCCAGTTATTTGAGTCACATTAGTAACAGCTCAGCTAATTAGCAATTTTAAAAGGATCAACTCACTAACAAATTAAAAGAAGTATCTGTATACAAAGAGAGATTGTTCGATTTGGCTCCAGTCTTGATAGTAATAAATAAAAGCATCTATTGTGTGAAAGCGGGAAATGTCTCATCTGTAGTGATAGGGATTCATTTTGGATGACACAGCCCCAGTTTCTATTTTCTCAGTGTTTTGTGGGCTATGTTTTGGTTTCTGCTTATTGAGAGTGAAATTTAAGGTCAAAGGCTAAATGATGTCAAAATGCCTTCCAGTCATTTGATGTGACAAGGTAGCTGAGCTGTTCAGGATGTGTCCTGAACACCACAAATATGTGGCAATGTTTAAGGGAACACTGTTGATGGACTTAATGTTTCTGCTTGCAGATAATTTTTCAAAAGTAAAGTTAACAAGGACATCTTTGAAAAAATTGCCATATCCCTCTAAAAGTGGAAATGCTTTTATTCTAAAACAAAGAGACTGCAATAGAAAAAGTGATTCCAGAGGCATTGGCTGAATGCCCCGTTGCCCCAAGCACTGTGATGTCTTTTATGGATGCTATGAAACATTTCAGTTTGCCTTGGATTAGGGCACTGGCAGTACAGAGCATGTGATCCCAGCCTCAGCAAAGCATTCTTTCTCTTTGGGATACAGCTATGGAGTGATTTTTCCTAGGAGATTAGATGAAACTAGCCTGGGCATCTGCAATACTTTTTTCTTTCACATAATGGAAAGCTTTTAAGCAGAAATGCGACACAAACCAGTAACAGGAGCCCTCTTGGTTTTCTCAAAGCAAAAGCAAAGACATCAAACAAAATAAAAAACTCCAGTGACCTTAAACTAGTACCCTAAATATGCAGCAGAGACCTCTTATTCCTCAGAGAAAACAAGGAACCACAAGTTCCAAAAAGAGGTTGTTCCTGCAAGTTTAAAAAGTATTCTAAAGCAAGCTACTTGCTGGCATAACATTATCCTTGTATCTTAACTGAAAGAAAAAAGGTTAAATTACTTAAGAATTGCTAGTCTGGACATATCAGGAGTACTAGAACACAGTGCTCTGGCTTCCAGGGGGCTGCTCTCAGGCGCTATGGAAAGAATAGATGGCCAAGGCCAAGGGCTTTAGTCTGTGACTATGAAGTCAATAGATTTTGTAAGTGAATGCCAGGACAGGATGCATAGACTTCAGCTCAGCAATTTCCGAGAGGAAGATTATGAAAATACATTGCTTTTAATGTATTAAAATCTCTGGTGATCTTTCATGCAGAAAAGCTCTGTCATGATTTCTCATTTCCTGAGAGGAAGCCTTTCTTTCATTATTTCATTAACAGTAGCCCATTGCTGCCATAAGTAACACCACACCAAAAAAAGGTAAAATTTTGGCTGGTGGATCTCCAAGGATTGATTTTACGCTGCCCAGAAAGAGTCTGAGTATAAATTAAAAGAGTCTGTAGGTTTTAATTATAGTTGAAATGATATATAGTTATATATCTTCTGCTAAGATAATTTCTTATAGTAATGGATTTTTGTTGTTCTCAGTTGAAGCATTTCTAAACAGTATGTTAGATAAATCAAAAGCAAATAAAAGCAAATAAAAGAAAGGTATTAGCACAAAGAAAAGGCCTGTAAGAAAAATAAGAGTTTAATACAAGCAACCTGAACACTGATGTTCATATGCTGGTGGTCTGAGGCATGAAGTGTTGGAGAAAGGGTTTGGAGAAATTGATATGGTTTTAAAGCAAGAGAAGAAGGAAAGTATATGTGACATTTAAAATAAAAACAGTGTCGTAACTATCTTCAAGTATTTAACCCAAAGTCATGAACATCTGAAGCTAAGAGGATTTTTTAAAATAACAAACATAATTGATTTTTTTTTAAATTAGTGCCTATCACAAAAAGCAAAATCATATCGTAATCATATCATAATCATCCAATCAAGAAACTAAAGGGAACCAGAAAAAAACCTGGGTTTCATACTAAAAATTACTAAGAAGAATAATTTTAATTGTAACTAGTGACCCATACTCAGAAAAAAAAATCATAAAAATTAAATTCCAAACATATAAAGCACTGCTTTTCTCCTTCCCTTGCCTCTAATTTATTTTACACCGCCTTTAAAATGTAGAATTTACAAGCATGAGCACATCAAGGACCCAAAAGGACAAGTGCAAATAAACAGATTCTACACTATTTACATCACAATTTGCTAAAAATTCTTTGTTCATGTATCAATGCCTTTGCAGCCCAGAAGAGCTGCATAGGTCAACACCAAACAGGAAAGACAATGCTTTTCCCAAAACCGTCTGATACAGCTGTGGCAAGCAGACCTGACTGGTTCCAGCTGATATTGACTGCACCTAACTGGGCTCTGCAGACAGCAGCTAGAAATAATTCCTGATTCCAGTTCCAGGTGGGTTACTAGAGTCTCATACCTTCCTTACTCTGCCAGATCAGTGTAAAATGATCAAGGCTAAATTCTGTCCTAGAGTCCCAGGAGTTTCATAAAATTGAAGACAATATCTTCACTTTCATCTGAATATGTGACAGCAAAATTGAAAAGTATGTAACACATAGCTTTCCAAAGATGAGGTCCCCAATACAGATCACTTGGCAGTGTGAGTACATCAGGGCTAAGTATTCCAATCCCACATTCCCAAGTAGTTCAGCTCAATGTGTACTGAAACTGCTAAATGCTTGCAGTTGTTTTCTGTAATATGCAAGGGCCAGTTGGCTGGCATGTAGAACAGTTAAGCCTTTATTGTTGCTAGACTTAACATTTTCAGTAAGGTTGAATAAAGCTATTATCAGTGAGACTTCCATCTGTTGTTTCAGGAATATAGCATGGGGCTTTTTAAGCAAATGCAGAGACCTCTGCGCATTACTGAGGCTGAGACCAAAACAAAGGTACCAGAAACACTAAGCCACTTAAGAACATGCAAAATTAGGGGTCTTGTCTGCTTCTGTTCCAATTGTTCATAGCAACCTGTCTCCACAGTTTTTCGTGCAATCCCAGCTTGGAGGTAGACAACTTTATTTCCATCAGGCATTCATCAAAAAATACTCCTTGAAGATGCAAATCAGTACATCTGGTCACCAGGAAAGTATATTTCACTACTAAGACAAAAACTTCAGAGGGGGATAATATCAGCTGCTTTTACCTGTTACTGAACATTGCTTATTTATTTAGAATTTAATTATAACTATGCCTTTATATTTCAGTATTCCCAATGATTACAATCCAAACCACAGTATAACAGCACTGCATGCTGTAGAAATAAAGAAAAAGCCATTACTTTTTCCTCAGATTTGTAGAATTCAGTATTGGAGTGGCAAAAAAAAAAAAA
>VXBR01009111.1:1724388-1760939 GCA_013400215.1 Cisticola juncidis | reverse complement strand
CCCAAGGAGAGAGACTGCTGCTTCAGAGTTTCAAACACTGAGGAGAAGTTCCCGGCTGTGCAAAAGAGATGCTGAGTCCAGGACCCTGCCAGGAGCCAGGAACTGTTAACCCTTTCTTGGCAGAAGGAAACGTTTTTCCCAGACGTTGATTCTCATGGCTAGTGGTTTCATAAGATAAAGAAACAGCCTGGGATAAAGGAAGATGAAAAGAACCCCCAGATGGGGAGAGATTGAAGAGGAGTGGCTTTTAGGCTGGACTTTTCTTGCATAATGTTAGCCATAGACTGAACTCGAGTCTCTTTTGAACATAAACTGCATTTGGGTGGATGCTGCCAGCTCGACTTTGCTGCAGTGACTGGCACTTTAAGAGTGGAGTGAACAGAGAAGAGAGGGGAAGGGTGTGGTGGTGCCCTCTGCCCTCAGGGAGGATCTGTTCTTGGAACCCTTAGCCCCAGGGGAAAATGGGGAGAGCTCGGCATGGAAGCATCCTTAAAAGAGCCCTATTGCAGCTTTGGCCCATGGACAGTGGTGGGAGCACTGGACATGGAAAAGAGAGAGTCACCCTGGCAGACTTCTCCGGGCAGTGCCACAGGTGACATGGAAACACATAAGGGGTGGACCTGTGTTTTCTGAGGAGCAGTCTGTGGTGCAAGAGAGACTCCTCTCTCCCTTGCTGAATTCAAGATTAGTTTTCTGAGTGGTGATTGTTTGATTTAAAACCCAAGGTTTTGGTCTATGGAGGGTAACGTGTAAGGGGTGGAAATTGGGGGAGGAGAAGAAATGTTCTGGGAAGTTTTCATTTCTGTTTTGTGTGTGTTTAGAGTTTTCCATTCTATTTCTGTTCTTATGTAATGCAATAAAGTTTTGTTCTCTGTTTTCAAGGTTTGAGCCTGCTCTGCTCTGTTCTTAACCACATCTCACAGTAGCTCATTAGGAAAAACATACACTCATGGGTGCATTAACATCTGGCCAGTGTTAACCCATGACAGAGCTGTCAAAAGAGCCTTTGCTACCTGAGGTTTAAAACTTAATGGTTTTAGATTCCAATTTTGCTTTATCAAAATGGAGCTCCTAGAAATAGTAGCAGTCCTTTGTTAAAAGCAGTCTGCTGTCTATAAATATAGATGTTACTAAGTTGCTCTGATCTCTGACTATATTTCCACATATTTTTTGTTCTACAATGAATATCAAATACTGACTTGCACCAGAATTACTGTCATTAACATGTAATTTTTAAATGAGTGAGATGTATTATTCAGAGCTACATCATAGCAGTTATTTCTGAGAAGTGTTTTGATTGAATCTCTACGTTAAATACCTTTATCTAAAACGCAACTTGAATTAATTGTGTTTTCTGTTGTAATTCAACTTCTCTACATGAGAATAGCATGATGAAGATTAAAAGTTGCACAAATACTTTTCAAAATTTGTCATCCTTCAGGATCTGGAGTACCTGTCAGAAGGGCTGGAAGGACGCTCCTCAAACCCAGTTGCAGTGCTTTTTGACACATTGCTTCACCCTGATGCTGACTTTGGCTATGACTACCCACCTGTTCTGCACTGGAAGTTAGAACAACATAATTATATTCCCCACATAGTGCTTGGGAAAGGACCACCTGGCGGGGCTTGGCATGTGAGTAAAAATTTCATCTCGCTCCTAAGGTAACTTGATAACTCTGTGTTCTGGGATTTTTCTTACTGCCTTACTCTAGGCCTGTTTTAGATGTTAGTGCCAGTTGCAGTTTCAACTGCTCATTACCAAAACCCAAGTAAGTGGGGGATATGAGAAAGGAGGGAAGAAGTTGCCCTTTACTTGGGTGTTTGTGACCATGAGGACTGTCTTATAGGACTAGGTTTTTTTTATTAGTTTACATTTAATGAATTATAATGAAGAGTATTTTCTATAACTTTTTTCTTGTCTGCATTGCTTAAAAAATCTTAAATCTTGGTGTCTTTATATAATGCTGCTTTCACATGTTTTTCTTCGTCTTTTGTATTTTAAATAACTAGCTTTTTAGTTTCCCTTTCACATGCTCTCTCTTCACCTTCTTCTTTATTAGCTCATGTGGCTGCTTATTATCTAAATGTAACACAGAAATAATTCTTTGTGTAATGTCCTGGTTTTATGTTGTGTTCTGGTATTTTGTTGCTCTAAATGGCTACAATGAGAAGAACTTCACAGGTTTTTACATGAATTTGAAATGTGTCTGATCATGTATCTTCATGTTTTGTCCATAGTCCATGGAGGGCTCTATGCTTACCATCAGTTTTGGAGACTGGATGGAATTGCCTGGCCTCAGCTTTAAGGAGTGGGCAGCTAGCAAACGCAGGTAAAGATACTGCAGAACCTATTTGGGAATCCTAGTGGCTATAAAAATCCAGATAACTGGAAAATATTCACACTTCACTGTTCACAGGAGGGCTTCTTGTTTAGTTTATTAAATTGCCTGATGGCACTGGAAATTCTTCTGCTCTGTGTACGTTGATGGAAAAAAACCTGGACCATGGTCAGGCAGAATAATTGCTTGTGAGTGCACCAAAAGCAAACGGAGAGGCAGCAATGTGTTCCAGCAGCATTTCAGAAAGAGGCACTTGCTGAAAGCAATTCTGATCAGAGGAGAGGGAAGACAGAGGAAAGAATTTCAAATCCACTGGAGGAAGTATTGCAAGTTCCTCTTTCAACACCAATGCAGCTGAAGTTGCTGCTCACACCAGCTTTCTTGCCATTCAGGAAGTTATATACTTCAGCATTTGCCTTTACAGGCAAAGCTCCAGCATGTGAAGTCAATGAATTTTCATTGTAAGGGAATAATTCAGTATTTCAGTATTAATTTGTAGCTATAAGTTTCTTGAAAAAACTTGAGAAGAAATGTTACTCTTGTGCAAACTCACTGGTTTTACTTCAGTTCATAAAGGTCTGTGTCAGCAGATGAACCCAGGAACAATCTACATGAGCTTTTTCAAAAATTTTAGGTTTTCTTACTTTGTTCTAGCAAAATTAAAGAAAGCTGGTTTTGTACCATGTATGGGAAAAGAAGAAGTAGAGTTACTGGAGCATATGTCTTTAAGGGCAGACTGTTAGTCATTTCAGGACAACCCTTGAAGTGAGGAAACCATAGCTTTGTTCTTTAATCCTTTTCTTAGATAAGCACAGCAATCTTGCCTCCTTATTAACTGAAATCCCATAAGCTGCTTATTATCTCAAGCTATGTATTATCGTTTTCAACAATGCTAAAACCAGAAATGCTAACCTATTATACTACAATTAAACAAGCTTATTTAAAATGATTGATGATAATGTAAAATTCTAGTTATGTAGAATAGTTTCCTCAGTTTCCTTGGAAGAGGTGTCACACTGTCACATTATTATCTTTCAATAAATATCTCATGAGGATTTTCAGAGTAGTAACCTGAGCATTTAAAAAAACATGTGCTGTTAGTCTAAGAAAATGAGTAGCCTGATTACTTGTAAATATGATTTTAAGTGCAATTTATTGGCAATCCTGATGTTCACTACAGTTTGTTTTGTCTTCTCCCTAGAACTTACTTCTAAAGAAGCAGCAAAATTCATGCAACTGTTCCAAATAATTACACTGTCAGCTATTTTTCTTATAAATGAGACTGCAATAATCACGAGAAAAGCACAAATGAATTGCAGGGTTGCAGTACAAAAAGGTTTTTTATTGAACACTTGAATCTCACAATTCTGTTTACATAGTTACATTAACACTCTGTGTCATGATTGCTTTCCTCATCCATATGACATGGAACTACTTCATTTGATACTTAGTGGACTTCACCATACCAAAGGGAGAGGTCTCTTGTAAAGTATAATGAATACTTGGTTTCAGTAACATATTGAACGTAGAGTTTCAAAATTAGCACTTGACATTAAACTAGGACATTTAAATAATTAGATCATAAGTAAGTGTATTCTCACTAGGTACAAGTGTAGCTAATACTGTATCATTGATAGTTGTGATGTTAAACTTTGTAAAACACTTCCATATTGAGCTGATACTCTGATACTCCTGAGCTTTGTTACACCTAATTTGTTAATCACATTGTATGAAGACTTAAAAGTATATTAAAAAAGGTAACTGGTCTTGTGTATCAGGAAACAGGAGAACAAATAAATCAAATGCCTTTAAAGATGCTGAACTCAGTGTCATTTACACTGAGAAGATTCAGTCTTCATAAATTGGACCGGTCATGTGGTATGTCATATCTGATATTCAAATTACCAATAAGATCTATTTATTAACTGAAACAATTCAATTTTCTTTCAGAAATATAAAGAGTGATCGAGTAATGCCGGAGGAAATAGCTTGTTATTATAAACACTATGTTAAAGTCATGGGCCTCCAAAAGAATTTCAGAGACAATGTTTACATAACATCAGTGTCCAGGCTTTACCGAGAAAAGGATGATGAAGGCAGAAGTCACCAAAATGAAGATATTTCAACACAGCATTTGGAAATGGAAGACGGACAGAAATCACTTATTAAGAGAAACTGGGAAGTCAGAGGTTATCAGAGAGCAACAGATGGTTCTCATGTGCCCTTCTGCCTCTTTGCTGAGAATGTGGCTCTTGCAACTGGAACCTTTGATTCTCCTGGCCGACTGCAAGTTGAAGGAGAAGACTTTCCTTTTGTCCTCCATTCCATGTCTGACTTTGGAGCTGCAATCAGCAAAGGAAAGTTACGTGGGAAGGCAGACCCTGTGTTGATTGTGGGTGCTGGACTAACAGCAGCTGACGCAGTTCTATGTGCCTATAACAATAACATCCCAGTGGTCCATGTGTTCCGTAGAAGAGTTACCGATACAAGCCTGATTTTCAAACAGTTACCTAAAAAGCTTTACCCTGAATACCATAAGGTCTATCATATGATGTGTACTCAGTCTCATACCGTGGACTCTAATCAACATTCTGCTTACACTAGTTTCCCTGAACACAATGTACTTTCCTTCAAGCCTGAAATGAAATGTGTTCTTCAGAGTGCCTCCGGACTGAAGAAAATTTTGAAGTTTTCTGTAGCCTTAGTTCTGATAGGTTCTCACCCAAATCTTTTCTTTTTAAAGGACCAAGGCCATAGCATAGGTCATCACTCTAATCAGCCCATCACATGCAAGGGGAATCCTATAGAGATTGATCCATACACGTATGAATGCACTAAAGAAGCCAACCTCTTTGCTTTAGGGCCTCTGGTGGGAGACAATTTTGTACGGTTTTTAAAAGGAGGTGCATTGGGCATTGCACGATGCTTGGCAATAAGACAGAAGAAGAAACATGAATTGATTGAAAGTGGGGATGGAGGAGGTGATGGGGTACCGTAAACAAGACATTAGAAACTCTTAACATCCAGGATTACAGATGTAGTCTTAACAGGAAACTCACTGGCACCAAAAGTTGATAGCAGTCACATTTCTGTTGTGTACAAGTAACCTGCGCTTGTATTTCTTGGTAAAGGATGCTGATATTATGATACTTCACTCTTTAAAAATACAAAAAAACTGATCTGCTATTTCAACTGATCTCAACTGGAATTGCTTCCAGATAAACCTAAAATGAGACTAACTTATCTTGGCCTGCCTGTCTGTCATCTCTTGCTCAAGAGCAGACTTTGTCTGTGAAAGGCAATGCCTACCAGAGTGGCTTTACATTTTAGTATGAAATGTGATAAAATACTGTTACCATGAAATTGAAATAACTTCTAAAAGCAGAAAGCTTGTTTAGTACAAAGTGATTCTTTGTCCCTAAGCAAATTTGGAGCCTTCTGCTTGAAACAAGGATTTTATTTATTTGCCACAGTAATACTTGGAATGAGCACTTAGTAAAATGGTTTCTACTATAGGAAGGACTTCTGTAAGCAAGAAGTATTCTTCAACAGTTTTAAATTATCCTGGCAATCGGAATAAAAGAATAAGCATTCCCATTAATCGTTAAAGGTTTTTACCGATTTGACACAATCCATTAATGTTTCTTCACACTATGCCTAGAGCTGGGTGAGTGCACGAAGACTAACATGAGATGTTCCCCTACGGTGATATGTACATTTCTGAGAATACGCATTAACGTAAACAATAAAGTGCTGATGTAAGTGCTCTTATTACAGTGTCAATATCATGAATACCTAGTGTACTACTGAAAAATTAGGTACATGAGAAAATTAAGGGGTTTCTGCTTCCAAGCTCAGGAAGACTGAATGGCTGATGAAGGTGGGGTGGGTGATAGATATTCTCATCTCCCGTTTGACAAAAATTGGTTCTCTTTTTTGTCTAGAGCAGCACATGATAGTAAAATATTTTAGACTGCAGTTTTTGAAACTTCAGAAAGGCTTATGTCTTACAGCCAGCTAAAAAATAAACCAATCTCATAATAAATATGCAATAGTTCCTTTAAATCTTAAAGCTTCTAATGAAAGACAGACTTATTCTACCACTGAATCCAAGTTTCATCTTTCTGCTCCATAATGAAAGACCTAGATTTCATTTGCTGGGTTTTACAGTAGTTTTACCTAAACACACTCGTAGGTTAAGTTAGGAAAGTGAACTCCCAGAACTCTCCATAGACAAAAATGATTGGTTTTAACTGTTTTTTTTTTACAAAATGTTTTAATTGAGGTCCAATGTGATGGAAAAGATGATATTTTTCTGTTTGGGTTTTTTTTGTGTGTTAAAGAATGCCGTGTTAGTTTCAAGTATTCTGTTTGCGTGATTAAAAATCTCCACATTACAACTTCAACAGATTTTAAAAAGGAAGTTAGGCTTTGTGAAACTGCTAGTGGTTGCTGGTTTCCCAGTTGTCTTAACTTTCATAAGTGGTAGATAGCTGTATTCAATAAATGCCTGTTTTCTGTGCCTAGTGAGTTACAGGGTTCTGTGGCTACTGCAGGCCTTTGTGCATCTGAGTAAGTTACTCTGACTTTGGACATAGAAGCTGAGAAGGTAAACATACAAGAATGACTTAAAATTATGGTTTTCAGTGGAAGTCCAAAATAATTTATGGAATTATGCTACTACTAATAAAAAAATTTCAGTCTAGAACCACTTAACAGCATAAACACAAACAAAGGAGCATTTCTATCAATTTCTGCATTGCCCATATGGTTGGCTTTAGCCATGCATTGTCAGTACTAGTTAAGATACTTTTTTATACGGATATTGAACTAATTTTAATTCCACTAAAATCTAGGCTTCTTTGCTTCATATTTTAATTGAGATTTTACAATTTTCCTTCTCTGGCAGAAACTGTGTATATAGAAACCAATTCTAAACTTGTGATATCTAATAGTTTTAACTGTTATAAATGCTAAATACTTGATTATAGAACTTTATTGCAGTTAAATTATTGGGAATACATCTGCAGTGTGATTAAATTCCTGCAGTTTTGCATCAATATAAATGTCCAAATACAACATATGGCATGTTAATGCTTTTTCATTTGTCACAAGAGACATTTGAAATGCCAGCAAAAAAAAACCAACAAAAAACTTGGCAGTTATTTTAGAAAAAGGGGAAAAAGCTTTCAGCCCCTTTTCTAGCCTCAGCTGCTGCAACTGTGTTGCAGTGACAATTTTTGTACCAGTGATCTTTGACCTATTATTACACAAATATCTTTCACTGCAATCTTACAACACATTGGGGTGTAACTGCTTTTTTTTTTTTTAATCAATCTTGCCAGTATTTTGAGATAAAAACTTGCATGTTAGATGCCCTAGTTGGGCATAGAAATCTCAGTGGTCATGTTTTTAAGCCAGTATAAAAATACTTTTTTCAACCAAAGCTTTGCTAAAAGATCATCTTGTGTCTTCTAGGAATTGCTAGATTTAAAGTTGTAGCTAAACTTTTTCATTTTCACCTTTCTGATTTTGAGAGAAATTTCTGTTTCTCTCCTGTTTAGTATTTTGAAGAACTAGGTGATAGAAAAGTTTGCCTTAAGATAGTTTTACCTACAGCAGTGCATTTATTATGAATTAGATGTTGACATTGAATAGTTGTCTTTTGGGGAAACACCTTGTTTCTCAGATTAAGAAAAAAACCAAGCATTTACATTTCCTGTGTAATATATTAATTTGCAGAAGGGAGACTGTTTCTTTCAGCTCTTCTTTCATTGTAAAGGAAAACCTTTAAACATTGTGAATTTAACAAGGATACTTTTATCACAAAAATGCAGAACAGGAAGAACATAATTTTTAGCTAAAGTAAGTTAATTTGGATTTACAGAATTTGTAAATCTGTGTTAACCCATACCATGTATTGTCTAATAGGCTAGTGGAAAAACACATTTATATTTGGATTTGGTTTTTAATGCTGTGAATGTGTCTCCTAGTTAAATTATTGCTATGAGTATTTCAAATAGTATCCAGGTGCTGAACTGGGAGTAAGATTTCTCCTACTAGATTTTCCTAATAATCTGCTTCTTTCCAGTGCCTCTTCTGACTGAATTGTTCTGAAAACTTCTTCCTCAAAGGAGTAAGCTCAAGTTTCAGCCAAGTGAATAAACACAGGAATCCTTCCTGCAAGTAATCCAGAGAGAGAAGTGACAACATCACCGGTCTCTTCCTGGTCTCTTCTCTCTTAGGAAAGTGCTTTGTCTTGGACTAGGAGCCTGGGCTTGCCAGTGACTGCATGAAGAGTATGGCTCCCAGAAACTGGTTATACACTGAGAAAGGGATGTCAAAGTGTATCCCACAGCTCCAGGTCCATTGCCCTCAAGCACTTAGGGATGGTGGGGTATTCTTGTATTTTACTTCTGGCCTGGTGGATATAGGCAACTTCTTTTTAATAATTTCATAGAGTGATGTTTGCATAATGAAAAATACTAGTTTTGTAGGAGGAGGTGGCTGTAGCTGCTTTCTCTCACAGCACAAGAACTGAAAAGAAGGCTAGAGTCAGAAATCCAGAGTTATTTACTCAAAGCTGGAGGAAATCAAACTAAAACCTCAACTTTGAGACATGCCTGACCTGCATACCCAGTTGAAAGAAAAGGCCATTTTTAAGCCAAATGCTTTTAGAAGAGAATGAAAGGGAGTAAAATCTGCAAACTTGCAGTGAGTCTTTGCTGCTGACAAGTGACAACCAGTGAGGGATAGCACGAGGAAAGCTGTGCAGAAGGTGTGCAGGGTGAGGTGCAGGCGTATGGATCGATGCGTCGATGGGCCGGGGGTGTCCCTGGGCCCCCTGTCCTCCTGGGCCGAGGTCTAGGTCTGTGACAGGATCTCTGCACAGGGATGTCCCTGGGCCCCCCTGTCCTGGGCCGAGATTGGGTCTGTGACAGGAGCTCTGCACGGGGTTGTCCTTTGGGTCCCCTGTCCTCCTGGGCCGAGATTGGGTCTGTGACAGCAGCTCTGCATGGCAGCTGCTCATCCAGCTGCCCACCCTGCCAGCTGTTTGTGACTGGCCTTTAACTCAAGTACACGAATGCAACGTGTGTAAGAAATTGTCTTTGCTGACTGGAGCTGTAGGACTGCACCAGCAATGTGGTGTGCCAAGCTTTGTTACTCTGCTACCCTATTTCCTGCTTCTGAAAAGCAAGCAGGTATCTTCATGTAACAGCAGGATCTGGGCTGTACAGTGCTCCCAGACATTTCTAAACAGGAAGAGGTAGCACACATATGCCTTAAAGGCAGCTGATGTTATTATTGTCTATATAGCAATGATTTAATTTTGAGTGAGTCAGGGATACAAAAATGCCAAAAGATTTATACTGTTACATCTTAGTTTAGAAAATGCATTAGAAAATGCATTACAATAACAATGTTCTGTCATAATTTTTGGATTCTTGTTTTAGGGAGAGCAAGACAGGAGCATTCAATGGATGCGACAGCTTTTTGTACAAATATTTCACCCATTTCCCCTTGCCCAACCTGAAAGAAAAGCTTTGTTTTGTTTGAAATAACTGTAACAGTTGATCTTACTTAGCAGAAAGGAAGGGAAACTGACAGAAATTTGACAGCATCTTTGACAGAAAAAGAAATGTTTTGGTGACATTAGGGGTACAAACCTGGCGTGAGGAATTATAAACTGCTCTTTTTCTGAAACAGTGTAGTTTTGGGAATCTGGTACAATGGCAGTTTGAGTTTAATTTATTTTTGAAGCTTGAATTACACAGAGAACTGTGTGGTCAATGAATTTGGTGTAAAGAACAAGGATTATGGGCAGGGGAAAAAGCATTTCTAGTGTTATTTTGTAGCTACAGTGAATATAAGTGCTGTTTTAAAGATGGTTTTGTCTTTGTAGACACTGGAACATTTAAGCTCAAGCACACTTTGGACTTGAGTTCATATTATACCTGTCTGTATTAGGTCGAAGTCTTAAAACCTAGGTGTAATCAGTAGTCATCAAACCCAGGAAACAACTTGTTCTGGAGACTAACTAATTTGCACCTTCCTCCTTCATCTCTTTATTCTGAGATCACCGGCCATGTGTAAGTATCAGCCTACAGTGGATGCTTCAATAAAGAAAAATTCAGCTTTATGGCCCTAGACACCCTCTGTAGACTTACGTGCCAATATAAAGACAACTAACAACTACGTTTGCTATGTGTTCACAAAATACTGTAGAATACTGGCAATTTTAGATTGTTTTTTAACTAGATATACAGATATTTTTCATCAGTTTGGATGCTAGGACTGCTCTGTGAACAGTGAGCTATTGTTCAATAACTGGTCCTGCTACCTTACATCTCCTGGGCCCAATTTACTGAGTCAATACTCTGACCTTGACCATTTCTCTGTTAGACCTTGTATGCTGGTGTGCTAGAAATCCAGTTTGAGATTACATAAAGGACTATATTCATCTACCTATGTTTGTTCATCCACAGTGCACCTGGTCTTGGAGTTAGGGAGATACTGTGTAACTATCATTTGGCGTGGCAGTGCCTGTTTTCATCTTTTGCTGGAGTATGCTTGCATCATACTTTTTTTTTTTTATTTTTTAAGATGAGCAATGTAAACACCTACAGAGCATTTTCTGTAAGCAGCTTGTGAGCAAAGCCTCTCCTTTGCTTTGGTGATAAATATTCCTGAGGTTTGCATGCTAGGCTTGTTTTATATTAATGTGTGAAAACTGATTATAGACTGAAGGCCAAAACATTAAAATAGTGTCACCTAGAAGTTATTGATTTTGAGAAGTAGGGAACTCTAGTCCATTGAAAGATCAAACTGCAGAGGAAAAAGCATTCAGAGAGCTGCAGTGTTTGGAATTAGGGAGAAGGTGTTGTTTTGCATGGACCTGGTGCTTAAACCAAGGAGTGACAGAGATTCCAGTAGTAAAAGCTGCTGCAGAGCAGTAGGGGCAGAGCGCTAAAGCAAGTGGTAGAGAGAGCTGCTAATGGGGGATATCTGATATTGTGTAGCATTTTTGTAACTATCTCACCGGAATGTGGTGATGGTGATCAAAGATTGCAAGAGGAAGAGGAAGGAATAATGGTAAGGAAGAGAGTTCATTTTTTGGCACACTGGGTTTGAGTTCTAAGGAGATACCAGAACAACCTGAACACAATAAGAATTTGAAAATCAAGCAAAGATCAGTTTGTGAATTTGTGACTCAAACCAGATGTGGCCAAATGTGACTGAGGATTGATTCAAGAAATGGAAAAGAGCAAGAGAAAAGGGTGCAAGACTCCCTCCAGTTTTATGGGAGAGGGAAAGACAGGAAAAATAGGGACTGAAAATCATTTGTATAACATGGACTGGAGCAAGATAGGTGAGTGGGTTAGAGGTAGGTCTACAGTAGAAGCTTCAGTACTGTCTCAGTGAGGAATTAACATGGACTAGTGCATATCACACACCAGGAATGAAGGCAAGGAAGGGGACTTGGCATTTCAGAGGAAGTTGGTGGGGAGGTGGCTGGATGGAGGAACTCAAACTGACTGCAAACACACTTTTTGCATTTAGAAGTTGGTGCACTGACAAAGGAGAGGCCAGCCCTGATGCCCAACTGCCACCACTCTGGGAGAACATGGGGGAGAAAGGGTAGGAGGAACAAGGACACTCATAGGTGTGAATGGACAAAAATAGCAATCACACTTCAACAGTGAGAATATCTTGGTAGTCTTCTCAAAAAAACCCCTCAAACCTGTGGCTTCCCTAACTGACGTTGAAAATGGGAAGTCAGCTGAAATTGGTGTGAGTTAAACTGAAAATTAAAAGTATTGTCATGCAGGGATACAGCACCTATCCATGGTTTTAGTAGTACATGGAATAATTCAATTTGCTTTTCATCAGTTAAACTGCTGAATGCAAGACTTGTATGCAAAGAACCTTCCTAATAAAAAGTATAATTAGTTTATATATTGTGTCCATCTCCTTCTTGTTAGCAGTGTGTACAAAGGTAATGTTACAAAAAATGCATCCCAAACAAACCCTCTAACTGCATTGCACACAAAAAATGCAAGAAAAAGATCTGAAGTTTCTGCTTAGATGTATTTTTAAGGTGAAGAGCATATTTTGTCAAAAAGGTGGGTGGGTATACTTGCAGACCATGAGTGTGGCAGATGAAAGAAACCTTAGATATCTTCTCTGATTCACTGAATTTTTTTTACCTTCTAAAGAAAATCAGCACCACACAAGCTCTCCCAGAGCTTGAATGGTGTTTGAATGGTTGAAACCAGAGAGCACAAGTTGCACAGTGAAAATAGAGCACGCAGCAACTGATTCACTGAACAGAATGCAAAGCTGATTGCCCTTGCTTGCGGTCACAGCTTTTGCTTTACCTATAAAATGTAATTTTACCTATAAAAATGCCTCGACCCATGAGCTTTTTCTTTTCTGATTCTGTAGTTATCCCACCCTGCTAGGGCAGAATGTGTGAGTGGCTGCATGAGGCTTAGCTGTTAATGGGGTTAGCCTACAACAGTATGTTCTATACCATAAAGAAAATACCAGGTGAAGTTAATGCACTAGCTCCAGCGATAATATTAAAATTTATTGAATCATGTAATCATGTCCTTTATCATCTACCTCAGAAACTTCAGTAACAGAAGGCCAAACCAGTAAGCCAATAAGCCTGCTACCTCTAACGTATTGAGGTGAAAATCACGCCAAAAATAAGTTAAAATGGAAGGAAGACTTCAGAATAATGAATAAGACTTGTTACATGAATTTGGTGTTACAATTCAAGGCATGATTAAGGGGTCTGTATTTCCAAGATTTTTAATGCAAGCCTAACTTCATATTGAAATAGCAGAAGCTCAGGGGAAAAGCTCAGGCTTTTCATGAGCTGGACAGCACTGAAACTGGATTACAAACCAAACTGTATCACCTACTAGGCACCCTCAAGTTGGAATTCTAGAATATTCTGAACTGAAAGGGATCACAACTCTTATACACTGAATAATAAAAAAAAAAAGTATCAAAGCTGATAAATTCAGCTGCCTGAGAAACTGGATTTGAGGAGCCCTAAATCATAAAACAGGAACAGAAGAGTGCTCTCAGTTATACTGCAGTTATACTAGGGTTGCTTCAGCCCCTAGCAGATTGCAGTCTGAGCTGCAAAGGACTTGGCCTAATGTAGAAGGCCCCTATACATTGTGTGTTTTGTCCTTTCACCTCAGAAATTCTCCAGCTGGTTCTTACAACTGTAAATACAACCTTTCTGAAGAATCTTGAAGAATCTTCTCCATTGATACTCTGCTATCCAAACTATTTGCTTTAATTTAGTAACAGCAATCAAAAACCTCACCAGTCTCCAAGAGCTCTGTTGGACCACTAGGACTTCAGCCAGAAAACCTGGAAATTCTCACAGTGATGGCAGAAAAAATCAGCTGAGGGTGGAACAGTCAGTATATCTCCTCCAAAAAGAATTTCAACTGCTTAAGAACAGTCTTTTTAAAGGCATTTGGTGGATTAGATTTGATGTGCCCTGATGCAAACACTCACAGCTTTTGTGGAGTTCAGAAGTATTGAGCTGCACTTTGTGAATCACTCTGGACACTGCTGAGCAAGAAGATGCCAAGACAGACCTAAGAAAACACTGTATTTGGAAGGCCAAATATTTTCTGCATGTTGTAAGCAAGATGACCTCAGCACATCTGCTACCTTGATGATTCACAGATCTTACAATGCTGTTCTGCACAAGGAGCAGCTTCAAACGGTGCAGCTCATCCTGCTTGTATGCTCAGAGCTCTTGGATCTGAGCAGAGGGAGTAATTTTGTTTGTGTCAATTCAATTACATCAACCTGATTACTTCCTCACACGAGGAAGGAGATCCTCCCTCTTGAAATAGGATGCAATAGAGCTACTGTCCATTTTTATGTATGTGATGGCTTCATAGAGCTGAGCAGGACGTCTGGAAAGTTTTTCCCACCTTACTTCCAAGGGAATCTCACAAATTGCATATTCTCAGATCATTAAGATGAGCTCTCCTAATCCACAGACAAGTTAATGTTTCTTAGCTTTCCCTGTTAATTGAACTATTTTGAAGGCCGTATTTTTACACAGTGATTGCAAAAATGAAGGCATGAGAAAAAGAAACGGATCATATAATTTAAAATTCCAAACTGGAATGCAAGAGCTCTTTAAGACTTTGTCTAACTTGGAATTAACAAATGAACATTCAACCACACTGGTTGTAAATGAAAATATGTTTAAGCAAGAGAAAAAGAAGCTGTTTTTTTCAGTTCCAAGATACTCTGTATCAGTAACAATAGCATATGCTCTATATAATGAACCACAGAGAAGTGGTTCATTATGAATCATATCAAGATCATATCATTTCAACCATATCATATCATGATCAAATACAGTTGCATCTCAGCCTCAATAGATTTTTAATTCTTAAGATAATACCCTTGAAAACACCTAATTAACAAAGCCTTTCTAAAAAAAGAAAAAATAGCTGGATGCTAGCTTCCTTTTTTTTTCCCAAATAGCACTGATAACCACTAGAAACAGCCTAAAATGAAATCCTAGTATCTACAGTATTTTAGTGAGTACTATTACTCTGAAGTGAATAATGGGAAGGTCTTGACAATAGTTCAATCTGTAAGTACCAAACAGTGAAAGGAACTTTTCTTTTTCTTTAATAAAAGCAAGACTTAGAAAACATGTCTTACAATAAGAGATACTCAAATGGTCATCTACAGGATCATTATACACACTGTAACCAGGAAACCTAAGGAACAGAAAGCAGGTTTTGTCAGAGAAATACTGTAAATCCAGGTCACAATTTATCTTCTTCTTTTCACATTAGGATCATATCTGCAAGAAAAAAATAAAATTTGTCACAAGAAAGTAAAACAATATTCAAAGTTTATACAGATATACAGTGAGATGCAAACTGCATTATAATATTCATAATAAGGGAATGGCCAGTGTTCATCCTTTCCCTGATGACACTCCTATAATTAACTACAGTTACTGTTATTTGACTGAAGCATAAGGTAGAACCTGTGTATGAACTTAAGATAATCTTTAAGTAAATTTTCAGATTTCTTAACTACTTAAAACCTTTAAATTTGATGCATGAAGAAGCTTCTCCAAGCCTTAAAGTCCCAACACTAAACTCTTTACTGGAAAAAGGACACCAAAAAACAAAAGAGGACGGAGAGAAAAGGGGTCTTGGATGTTTACATTGATGTACATTTGGCCACAACTCATTCAGACAAAACCTTTCTGCTGCTCCCTACTCCTACAGAGAGCAGATCCTTGCCCTACCTTGCCCTTTATACAGCTTCTGATTGACTGTTAGAAATTTAGAGCTACTTTCTGGATATACTAAATAGTTACCTGATTTACTGCAATATGCTTATAGTTTGACTCTACTTGACATTGCTCGGCCTTCTCCATTTGTGCTTTATCTCCCCAAATTCTGTCATTTCTTTGAAATTCTGACGTGTTTTGTATTCATGCATTCATGTATTCATGCATGAATAACTTACAGACACAAGTGAATGATCAGGCAGCTACTTCCATTAATTCTGCTTTTGCTCATCAAGACTTTTTGCTTAAACAGGAAAATGTGACTACTTTTGAGCCAGATTACATCACCACATAGTTAGAAAAGTATTAGAAGTCACTGTTGTTACTACACAACTCAGCCTTCAAAAATGAAATGTCTACCCTTTGAAAGAAATGTTCCATTATTAATGGTTAATGAACAGAGCAGCTTGTTAATGCAGTAAGATCTTCTGAATGGCGCTAACATGTATTACTATGTAATATCATGTTTGATAGTGATTCAGAAAAAAAATCCTTCTTCACCATATACATTTTTCTACCTAAATGCACAATTTTTGGTGTTAGTCAAATTCATGAAAGGTGAGAAGTCAAACACTGGTCACTTGTTGCTTCACATAAAAAACAGAAAGTAATGAAGTTTTTGCTAAACAAAATGAGGTCCCTGTATTAACTCTCAAAACACTTATTTGATTTTATTGTTATAGCTTTGCATTGAATGTGTTCATTCTAATGCTTAAATGTCTTCTGGACAGCAAATTCTTCAGAAGATTCTATGGATTGGATATAGATTCTATGGGCAAGGGAGGAGTGGGGAGATAAAGCAGATAGGACAGGAGATGATGCATGATGGAAACCTCACATCAGAACAACAAACAGCACCTTCAGCCCTGTCTGTGACTGCCTACAGAGATGCTGACAGACAGTCATGAACATCTCTCCATGTTCTCCACCTCACCTCCTCCCATTTTCTGTGTTAAATGAAGCCTGAATAGCAGTTTTTTTCCAGAGAAATTGCTGAATCACTTTGACCACATTCTGTACAAGGAAACACGTGAAATTTTGAAAAGAATAGTCAAAGTAGTCTTTTCCAAAATCAAAATTTGTCAAAAAAAAAGATGTAGTGCAAAAAACACACATTTTTCTAAGTACAAGCATAAAACTCTTACCTAAAGAGATCATCAGCAAGTGATTCTTCTCTTGCATGTCGGTCCTGTTCCTGAAAAAGTTTATTTGATATTTGATAGTTAAGGATAATTCTAATGAACCATCTAGAAAAACAATATTCCTGCACTAACACAGTTTTCCCCAAAGAACTAAGTTTTCTCTAAGTACCCCGTTTAGTGCATATTCACATTAGACAAGTTATTTCACTACCCAAATTTGGCTAATGCTACCAACTAATGAAATGGAACAGTTTGTGAAATGTGTTGATTTTGGTCACAAATGTGTTTTTTTGGGTTTTAAGTACCATTATAGAAATATGTATTTCTTAAATCTGATTATTTGTGTATAAAGGGAATTTTAATTAGCATTATCTATATTCAGGGATTAAAAAAATGAGATAAGTGTTGATGCAACTGGATCTCAATTAGGCTGTGGAAACAATATGACTCATCAGCAAGTATTTTTAAGGAAACTATTGGAAAACAAAAGTGCTAGAGAACTGCCAAGGCAAGTATTTTCTTAGGACTTTTGTATCTAAACCTGTGCACAAAAAATATATATTAAATTTATTCTTACTACATCTCTTCAGTATACTCCACCAGAGTTTTACTCATGCATTTTCTGTTCTATTCAAGAGTAGAATATCAACTCTTCTGTACAATTATTTGAACAGTTAGCCAAAGAGAAATTCTTTCTGGCTTCCTGTCACATTTTTACAAGTCACAAGTTTACACAGTGCTTATTTACTCATCAAAAGATTGTTCTCCTTTCAGTTACTGATTTTGCTTTCTATAAATATTTCTGATTATATGAGTGTTGCATGCAAAATGAATTTAAATAACCAGAAACAGATGAGTGTTACCACTGACTTCTGGCATTCAGTAAGTTTACTACTGTACATGTGTCGCTGTGAGTATTCCAGTAATGATCACAGGTTGGTTGAGTCAAGATTTATTTGATCATGTTTAAAACATCATTTCTTACCTCCATTTCTTGCCTTAACCAGTCTTCCAGCTCTGAATTCTTTTTAGCACAGTGAGCAATCAAATCTGATCCTCCAATAATGTGTGGAAGTTGTCCTGCCCCAGGGTAAGCTACCTGTTGGACAATAAATTCTTACAACTACAAGACCAGCATAGTGCAAGTAAAAGATCTATTTTAACAAATTCAGAAAGTCTATTCAGATATCACAGAAGAAGGTCAGGCAGTCTTTCTTTGAGTAACATTCAAAGATCATATTTAAAAGTGACTTAAGTTTAAACAGCATTTATGAAAGCTGTTAACTCCCCCTGTTACCAAAAGAAACAAACAAAAGTAAAAGTATCTGGTAAATATGCTAAATAAATTTCACAGTACATTAAGTGAAGTTTGAAATATCGATAAAAATCAATCAAAATATCTGCTTACAGTATAATATCACATTTAAATTGTTTCTTTCTTTAGTTCTTATCAATTTATAAAAAAATCTTTAGTAACATGTTCCTACAGTCTGAAGGCAACACTTTGTGGTATTTTTAAATAGTGCCATCTTGTGAGCATTTAAAAAACACACTAACCTTTTTGAACATTTTGAAATTTTTCTTTCCCCCATAGCTGGTATTTCCAGGAAGATGACTGTTCTGTCTTGGATGGCTGACAACCAGTGATCGAAACTCTGTCAACAGAAGCCTGCTAGGAAGATTGCTGGAGTCATCTTGCAGTTTGCTGTGGTTCTTATGTGGGAAGAAAAAGGAAGAAGCATTCAAGTGTGTGAACAGACATACAGCATATCTGACAGTACAAACTGTAGAGAAATTACTGTGAGCAGAGCTAAGCAAAAGTTAGGATTACAAAACACTGAGGGGAAGCAGCAGCAGTGCTAGAAGCTAAGAGGATGTATGAACTTCTCGGCCTCCTTATACACCATGAATAGAATACATTTGTTTCTCTTGTGTTTAAATATGAACTTAAATACTCCATAGCAGACAAAGCTGAGCATCTTCAGCTCAGTTCTAGCCTACAGATATCCACTCAACTCTAGGGCTGTAAGCTGAATTTGATCAATGCATCAAATTTTTCTCTTCTGTGAGAATGCTCATATGCCAGGAAGTCTGCATCTGCCTGGGGCTACATCTGTGTGGATTCCAAAGGATGTCTGGGCACAGGGCAAGTTCACCATAACATTAAACTATGCTCAAGGACAGCTCCAGCCCAGATGCAGTACAGTTGTTTTGTACTAAAATATAACTAGAAGTCCTTTAATCTGAGCTAACCTTGCACTTTGGTATACCTGCTCAGGATTCCCTCTTCTTGGGCTGTTTTCTGTATGTAGGTGAAAAGGTATTATTCTGCCCCTTGTTGACTGGCTACACTCCCTCTCTTTTCAAAATTTATTTCGGTTTCACTCAGCCTAGTCTCCTATTCCTCTGCCTCACTGCAACTCCTAGCACTTCTCCTTTACTTCCTTCATCTCATATACAAAAATTAGCACACTATCTAATGGTAATCACTGTACATTACATCTATTTTCCCAGTGCTCCATCTCTTCCACTCTAGTTATGATTTTAGAGCAGATAAGATTATATCCTTGGCAGGTCTTTATGGAGAAGAACAACATGAAGAAAAACATCAGTACAAGTATTAACCACATTATACTTAATAAAAATACATGTAGTTTCAGTCACCTTAAGTGACCCAAATGCCATTACAGAAGCACATAGATGAACTACAAGTGCTCTTTCTTTTCCCAGTCTACAAGCTGGACTGTACTACTTAAATCTACATATTAAGGAGTACAGTCTTCCAAACCTCCTTTACCCTGAAATAAGATCCCAAAAATACCATGTTCTTAAGAGCAAAATTTTGATGTGTTTTATAATGCTTCTTAAAGTTTGCTGTTCAAAGTTAAAATTAGCTGTCTCCTTACCAAGACCGGTGACTCTTGCTTGATATTACTTTTCATTTCTGAAGTTAGAACTGATCCAAGTTCCTCTTCTTTCTATTTGATTAAAAATATTTTAAATATAAAACTGAAATGAAATGGGAATTTACTTATGTAAAATTGTTTTCTGCTCTTTATGGTAGAATAAACATATTCAAATCAATATAAATTTTTAGACAGAAACGACACTTCCCTGTACTTCAAATTTTTTATGGTTTTATGCACAGTGTAACAATTGTTGGAGGTCTTCTCTATTAAAAATTACTATTATTTGTTCACTCGTGTTTTTATTCTTTCTTTATGATACACCAGGAAGTTTTTTCCATCTGTACAATCTTCAAAGTCCTGACAGGTTCGGAAAAACTGCAAAAGCTTTGGAATATAAAAAGTAGCATTTTCAATTTCATATTTGAAATGTACATGTGTGTAGAAAGGACATTTCATTACCAGGACAAGAAAGCATTCTGCAGATTGATTATGTCCTATTGTTTAAACCAGATTTGTATTACATGAATTATTTTCAGTGGTTGATAAAATACCAAATCAGCTTTATGCACCCTGTAGGTTTTGAGTCAATTACTCACATTCTTTGTCTTGTCAGATACACAAGATGCATCTATATTTACAAAATATAGTTATCAAATTTGCCTAGGGAGCTTTATCATGAAATCTCCTTCCTACTCCACTCATGTAAAAATATATTTTACATGAATAAAGTAGGTTATTATTAAATTACGAGAAGTATTCTTTTCTGCAAAAATCTTTAAGTGCATATCTGCTGAAGTACCAGTTTAATTGCACATAAGATTTTTTTTCTCCTTCAGAATCCTGACAAGGAGCTAAACTAGAAAAGCAACAAAAATTCACTAGACTATTCCAAGCACCAATTTTAGTCTGTAAGCATGGTCATCGCTGATGGTATAAAAAGGAAGATACAAAATTCTCTAAATTATAGGACTTGTCTTTTAAAGTTTGCCTGTTAGTAACACACACAAATAAAAGCATTATAATGAAGTTCACACTTTGCCAGCAGCACAAGGTGTCACACTGGTCTGACCTAAGGATGCACAGGCAACTACTAATTCTTATGTGGTCCAAGGAATCTTGAAAATTCCAGTTAATCATGCATTCAAACTTTTAAATACTTGAACACTACCTACACTGTTAATGGACTGGACAGTAAGCATTAAAATATATATTTTAAATAAATAAACTTGTTCTCTTATTCTTATTGTATTGTTAATAGTCTAGACTTCTCAATTTTTTTTTCCATTACAAACCTGCTTTTCTTTTTTTTCAACACAGTGACCACTGTTAACTCAAGGTCTATTGTTTTCTTTATATGTCTTAGAAAATTTCCTTAGTGTCAAAAACAAAAACAGAAAAATAATTATGAAAACACAAGTTGTATTTTGGGTTTGCTGTTGCTTTTGTTGTTTTTGTTTTAAAATTTATCATGCAGGAATTTTTATAATCTTTCACATGATATCAAAAGACTGACTTAAAAGATGTTGGACACTACTGCAGTATTCAACAGAAGAGGTCAACTAGAAGTTTCTCTAGAAAATTAATTACATAAAGGTAATTTATTATTATCTTAGAATAAATAACAACATTATAATTAACACAGCAACAAGGAATATGAGAAGTTTTTTCTTGGACCAGGAATATATTCTCCTACACTACTTACAGTACATAAAGTAAAAAATAAAAGAGGAAAATGCAAAGGAGCTTTCAATTCACAAAGAAAAAAGGTGAGAAGAATGAAAAAAACATTTAGGTAGCTGTAAAACTGTGATGTTTTACTGTTCACATGTAAAACACGAATCACTCTGAACTAAAATTGATGTACAGGATTTAAGCTAATTTTATGTATGCAGGCAGTCTCCCCTTTAAAGGAGCTAACTGCATCCTTCTGACAAAGTTCTTGCAAATTTCAAGATTAGGCACATGAGAAGAATATAAAACTTACCAATACTTTACTCTCCTCTCTCTGCTTTACATTCATTTCTTGAATCCTGCTTCCTCTGTCTTCCAAACATCGTTTTTTTCGTGTATTTCCTTGAGCTTCCTGGTCATGATCTGCCACTTGATCTTCCCAGTCTATGTCTCTGCTTTCAAACACAATTTCTAGTGCTTCTTTTTCTTCAGATAAATCATCTAATTCCTTTCTCTTTTTTGGTGCATGATTTTCACTAGAGGTGGTTTTCGTGTCTGTTCTATCACTTGGTACTTTGACAGATTCCCTCATAATCTTTATATCCATGTCTTCTGCACTATTTGGGTTTGGGTCCAGGATGTTATTCTTCTTTTGATGCTGTTTTGCTTCACTGTTGCAGTTTGACAAATTTGTGGATTCAGTGCACTTGGGAAGAGGCGATGACCTTTCCTCCAATTTTGCTAGTTTGGATACAGATGTTTCTTCCTCTTCAGATCTTTCCCTTAACCAGAAAAAAATTATGAAAGAGAGAAATTAAAAAAGCATTTTTGAATATGATTAGCTGTACCCACAACATAACAGCTTCTGGGGTTTTAGGGACTGCATTATGAAATTTAAAGTACCCTTGAGTAAAAGCCTTCCATTCTAGGAGTTTGATCTAAAAATTACCTTTTTGAGTACATGTCAAATTAAAAGTACAATGCTTGAGTTTAAATCTCCCAGAAACTGTATGAACATACCAATAAGTCAAGTAATGTCAAGAACATTTCAACATACCTTTTTCTAGAAACCTGGAAGTAATTTGTAATTGAGTTTGACTGGTGACGTGAAGCACTCTCACGAGGTTTGCCAGCTTCTGCAATTTTAGATGGTGAGACAGGCTGACTTCTTTGACTGAACCCAGTTCTGCTCCCTCTAGGTATTGATGCTCCTGCCTTGACACTGTCACCTGTGCCACTGTTTTTTTTTACAGCAGGTGTATCCTGGAAAGCCTTTTTCCTTTGTCTATGCACCTGGGAAGTATTCTCTATCTCCATACTAGATTAGAAAAGAAAGAAATTCTAAATGACACACAGGAGGTTACCAGAGATACACTTAATCAGAGATACACTTTTCTAAAAAGCTAGGCCTGTACTTTGAATAAATTTATAAACAATATGCTAAAAACAAACTGTAAAATCCGCAATGAACAATACATTATAATTGTGAAATGGCTTGAAAATTTTTCGTAGTTCAGTTAAGACAGATATGAAGTATCTACATGTGCATTTGAAAGTCATCTAAATCCTATGGGATGCTTTCTGTAATCTAGTATTCAAAAGCAGAAATCCTCTCACTGCAGACAAGTGACAGCAATTTAGTGAATTAGGCATTTCTAACCCTGTGTATTTTTCCCCATGGCAATGATACAGTTCCTCTGCCTCAAAAGGCTGCTTTATTAGCAAGTGCTAGCTAGAAATTTCCATGAATACTTTACCATGTCTGCTCTTCTGTATCAGCTATGTACAAGGTGCTGCTATCTGCAGCAGTTGGCATTACGGTTTCATCCACAGCCAGACTCTGGGAAATGGCTCGGCCTATGACGCCTGATGCAGGAGAACTTTCAGCCACCGCTGCAACACCAACCCGAGAGAAGAATTAGAAGAATTAATATCAAATCTGTGTTTCTTTGCACATGCTATCACACATTACTACCTGATCATGTGAGATCTTTGTAAAATGATCTTAAAGCAGTTTGAAGTAAAAATCAAGCAGATTTATTAATTAAAAAATCTGACAAAAATAGTTCTGAAGGACCATAATCTGGAATTCAGATTTAGTGAAATATTCCACTGATTAAGTAATGGAATTCTGCTTAAATAAAAATGAAGCATAATGATAAATCATATACCAGCATGTACATAATGTACTTTAAAAATCATGTGGTATATATTTATGTGAAAAATAAAACATGTATCATGCAATATATAGATCATGCAAAACTGTCAGACCACAAAATCCCTTATATTTACTCCTTTATGATGATCTCTAACATGATTATTACATCTGGAATACAAGTTTTTCAATTTTAAACACTGCTCCCCTTGAACTCTGATATAGAGTCTGTTTTCACAGTTTCAGACAACTTTTATCCAGTTGAATCATTCAGACTGGAAACAAGAATCAGCATCTCTACCAATACTGCAGTCTTTCACCATTCAAAATATATATTGAAGTAAGCAATGTTCATACATATAAAGACAAACTTATGAGTTTTTTCTTTGATTTTTCTAAATAATAGTAGGATTTTCTACCTGATACAACATTTTGTAGAACAAAACAGAATCTATAAAACATAATTCTGAAAATTTCATCGCAACAAAATATAAAGTAACAAGAAGAGGCATGAAGAGCTAATTAGACAAACAAAACCTCTTTCTGTCTCTCAAAGACTTTTATTATTACTGCATTAGCAAATACAAGCTTCAAGTCAAGACTTGGAACGTCCATTCCCAAACTACTACTTCAGCAAATGTGGCAATCCTCTCTTATTGTCTTAATTTATGGAAAGATTTTTTTTAGTTTTGAACCATATGGGAGATGATTGTATTTTCTTTAAGGAAATTCTGTTTTGTGTAAAGGGCAAAAAAGAAAAAAAGCAAATTATTTCCATTCTTATTCTCTTGAATTCCGACATTCATCTTTTACTTCCCTGCTACTCCAGTCTTTTCCGAAAAGACAGAGTAGCATGGAATTCAGACTACCACATATATATTAATTCAGTGGTCACTAAAAATAAGAACTTCAGATTTTTTAAAGTACCTTTCCTTTCAAGGTCACTCTCCTATGTGTCTGCCTTTTAGGCTAGTTTTAGATGTACTTTTTTGTTTATATCTAAGAGTCATATATTTTCATTGCAATTTACTTCCATTAAAAACCAATTACCCCTTTGGAGTCATATACATTTTTCATAGAATGTCACGCTTTTTTAGTGGTCTTGCAAAACACAACAACTAGAAACATCATAATTGATGCTTCTACACAAAAAGAAATACTGCCTTTTTGAGGCTGTTAACTTATTACTACTCTTCTTCCAATTACCTCTGGAAGCAGGCTGCTTTTGAGGGTTGCAGTATTTTTCTGTAGACATGAAGATAACTGCCAATCCAATTTCTGCCTCTGGAATAGCCCTAAGATTCTTGCTGTCAATATACAAATTAAAAAAAAAAGTCGTTTCAGTACAGAATTAGACAAACAGGCAAATGGGCACAGGTATAGCAAAGTACAAAAACATCAGTCTACACTACAATTTTTCCCAACAGAGTAAGTCAGCACAATTATCCTTCATTCTAGCCTTGTCCTATATGTATCAACTCCCATGCTTCCTGCTGCTGTAGCCATTGTCTGGCTCCAATAATCTGGCCAATACATCTCTCCTTTCCTTAATTTTGGGCACTTAACCAATTACCCTCTACCTCTGATTCAAAAATGCCTGACTTGAAAGATCTGACCATTTCTTACAAGTCAGTCACCCTTCCCTCCCCATCTTCAAAGTCATGAGGAGAGATTGAGTACTGTCTTCTCTACCTAGCAGGAGAATTTAGGGGAACTAGGTTAATGTGTCAAGGATTGAGATTTTGTTTCATTGTTTTAATAAAATGGCATGATGATAATCCTAACATCTATAATGTTATAATGCAGTCTGCCCTCTCAAACAAAACCTACCACCAAGACAAAAACTAATTTTCATTAAACAGAAGCTGTTCCTCAAAAACACTGTATGTAAATAATTACACTACAATGAACCACATGACCTGAAGATGCCATCTCATCTCCTTTTGATGAAATACATATAATCAATGAAATATGATAAATTATCTATTTTGAATTCTTAGAATATATTAATTTCAACTTCTTTTAAATAGTAGATTTAAATTTTAAAGTAGCTTCATTACAATGAATTTTTGTAGAACTGAGTTTTACAAAAAATAATAAAAAGGGAAGAAAACAGAAATTCTGTCAAATCCTCACAAAACTGCCAAGTTCTTTCTTTATTGCTTCAAGAAGTTAGTTACCCCGCTAAATAAAGAATTACAGGATCACTAGGTTGGAGGAGACCTTCAAAATCATTGAATCCGACCCATGCCCCAACACCTCAACTGAACTATGGCACCGAGTGTCACATTCAGTCTTTTTTTTACACCAGGGATGGTGACTCCACCACCTCCCCGGACAGACCATTCCAGTACTTTATCACCCTTTCTGTAAAACCTTTTTCCTAACATCTATTTGATATTTCCCTTGGAGGAGCTTAAGACTGTCCTCTTGTTCTGTCAGCTGCTGCCTGGAGAAAGAGACCGAACCTCACCTGACTACAGCCACCTTTCAGGAGGTTGTAGAGAGCGATAAGGTCACCTCTGGATCTCCTTTACTCCAGGCTAAACAACCCCAGCTCCTGAATACTTACAACAATGAAAAAATGCCCTCTCTATAAGCAGCCTCCCGCTTAAATATGAATGTAAACACCATGACCAAGTGTCTGTAGAAGTTCTGAAATTACTCTACTGCTGTACAAGAGAACAATGCTGCACCTTTCCAAGACAGTCAGAATGGAATCAGTCCAGTTTGTCATAGAGACAGATCCGGAGATCTGAGAGTTTGTCAAACCCACATCAACTACACACACTTCAGGAGAAAGTAGTAAAGGCATTTCTTTTCTTCCTTCTGTCATCAGCTTTACATCCCCTCCTCCAAGAACAACTGCTGGACCCAGTTTCTTGTGCTAAAAAGAGAATGTAAATAATAAAAAAAAATCTTAGAATGCAGTCAGTTTAGAGGTATCAGAATACAGAACTATCAGCATAATGCTTCTCATTGATGCACTACTGCAAATGTAATATGTTCTGTTCTTCCTCTACATTTTATCTTGCTTAGGCCACTGTACTGTAGGATAAATATATAGAAATCCTTCTTTCTTGATGAACCCAGAATGAGAGTGATTTCAGGGTGAACAAATCCGTACTTAGCTACCCCTGCAATATTTTTGCTACGTAAAGCCTGATTACCTGCTTGGCAGTTAGAAATACAAAAGTTTTTCCACTGAATATTTTTTTCCTTTCATGATGTTCAGATAAATCCAGGTTCTCACTGTCAATGGAAGGCTCATCAACTGGAGGATAAAAGCTGCAAGAACAGAAAATGAAAGTTAAAATTCAGATTCGCTTATCAGTACTGACTCATAGTCCTTTCCGTTTCAGAGTAAAGTTCTGAAGTTAAAACCTGGCATTTCTATGTTAAAACTACTTACATAAATATTTTTCAAGAGATTGTTAAGAAGAAACAGAGCCCCTAATTTCTCAACATCAAAGATTAGACCAACACTTTCTACTTCAGTAACTATGAAAACACTTTTAGGAATGCACTGAATCAAACTGCTGTACAAATATCCACTCTTACTAACAACACTGACAAACAAGACTGCACTTACTTTATGTAAAAGTAAAACTCTACACAAAATTAGTCATCTTGTTTCCTCTACCCTCCACGTGGGGACAGTCACCCCTCATTCTCTTCTACTGTGTCAAGAAATTGTGTACCACCACACTTGAGAACAGCCTATAATATGCTGGCAGACAAGTACACTTTTCTTGCTGGTGAGATAGAGAACTGAAGGGATTCACTATTCACATTCTCTATCATCTTGTCCAATACAGGCAAAGTGAGCAGGAGTTTAGCTGGGAAACATATTAGGCAAAAGTAAAATTCTACCCTGAAGCCCTAAATTTTGTCATAGATGTGACCTCAGCTCCAGTTAATGATGGCCTGCCCAGAGCACAAAAAGCCTCTAGAGTTAAGACAAGCATCTAACTAATAATTTCAGGATACTTACAAGATCTTTGAGGAACATATTCACTGCTACAACAGTTCTGACAGAGCAAGGTGAAGGCACATGTCAGAAAGAAGGGAAACTATAGGTCAATTTTAATCAAACTATATCACATCTGTACTCAAACAGCTGTTTATGTACATAGTTTGGCTGATGACAGAACTACTTATCTCTAGTCTGATTGCTGATTATACATGTTTTTCACACTACTATGCAGGAAAAAGAAAAGATGCTGAAATACACCAACAAATCTGGTTTAACAGCAATGACTGGCAGATTCTAAGGAAGAAACATGAAATACTGAAATATTGACATTTCAGAAAAAAGCACCTGTAAACACAAGAACATCCCTCAAACAAAACATTCGTCTATTTCAAGCTGAACACAAAAAAAAGACCATAAATTTTCTACTTCACCCAAATAGGCAACTCAATTATGATAGGCTAAAATGTGCTATATAGTTACAGGTGCTGGTAAATAATCTCCATTCTTATGTGTTCTTCACAATCAGTTCTTCCAACTTCATGTACACAATGAAAATTAAGCAACCTAAATCCACCAGATTTTGAAAGGTGAGTATTTGCTCTATTTCAGCAGCCTATTCAAAAAATATTGTTGCATTGAAATTCAATAGATATGATAAAGCCTGGTAATTTGAAGTAAAAATAGGGCAATTCATACTTTAGTTATTACACCAGAAGACTTCTGATAGTGGTTGTTATTAACCTAAGATAAATACAAAGGACTAAGTCATCTTTAAAGACTAAAGGATGAATAAAAGTCAAAAAACCAATGGTTTTCACTACTTTGAAACTGGATTATAGTTTCTTTATAAATATATTTTAAAATCTCTAATTTTTAATTTCAACAAACAACTTTAAGTGATGATCATCTCCAAAAAAAAAAAAAAACCCAAAAAAAACCCCCAACAACCCAAACCCTTTGATTTTCTTTATAAACTTATCCAATGGTGATCTAGGCTCAAAAGGCCTTTTGTAGTCAGGATTCTGAAGTGCTCCTCATATTTGGTCTCATAAGCTTTTAATAGTAACACCACTATCCAGAAAAGATCCTCTACAACCTTGAATCTCTCAATAAATAGATTTTGATTCTTGCTGAGTTTCTGCTACTTTTCTTCTTTTTTAAAGCCCTGACACTGGACTGCAGAAATAAAACACATTATTTCATAATGGACTGCACTCACGCAGCCATCTGTGAAATCTTTGGTTATTGTTCCTCCTTGCACAGGCTGTCAGAGATTACCAGAGGACTGGGGAAACACCAAAAAAAAACTCAAGCAAGAAGTCCCACATTCATATGGAAACTGCAGGTTTGCCATTACATGAAGTCTTACTGTAAACAAAAAAAGATGCTTTAGTTATTTTTTTCTTTTTAAGATAATGTTTGCCTAGATTTTTTTGGGAGGGACCAGCTCTAAAATAATGGTAAAGATTTAATTAACAGTGTCATGCAATACTTTTCCTGTTTCACACCCAAACTAGTATTACCCCAAGCTGTTTGGTGTCCTGTGGCTATACCAGCTCAGGTAAACTCTACCTGCAATGCACAATATAGAGATTCCCAGTCAAAGTTAGTGGTATTTTTGGAAATTTAATGAAAATAGCTGCTAAATAAATTTCCAGCATCTTCCCACAAGCTACAGCTCAAAACCATGGCCTATTTAAAATACAGCAATCATTTTAAACATAGATCTGTGTATTCCATCAGCTGTTTCATTTAGCTTGATGCAGAACACTCTTTGAAAGCTACATAATGTGTATACTACTAGTGTCACTACCTTTTAGCCAGTTCAGGTTCTTTCAGCATCTTGAAAGTCCACCTTATATCAAAAAATATTTCAGAAAGGTAAACATATCCATCTGCTTCTTTTTTAGGAAGCACTTAAAAGCCAATTACACTGTCACTTCTGAATTAAATGATACACACACCCTGGTTGCAAGAGAAAGACCCTGTTTACTTGTTCCTGTAACACACAGGAACAGCAGCATTACTACCAGGTAATATTTGGCCAAACAAATTTCAAGATGCACAACCAATCACTAGCTTTTGATGGCTTGTATGACCTGTACTACAAAAGGAAAAAAAAAATCTCACAGGAAAGTATTTCAGAGAGTACTAAAGAGTTTGTTTAGTTTTCTTACATCCTCAGAAAGCAATGCAGAAGTTTAAGTAGAAGGGAAAGTTAGAATGTTACAATTCATTCAGATTTTCCTCTTCTTCTGAAAATGAAGAACAAATGAGTTTTAAGCCACTCACAGATGACTGATTTGACATATTACATAAACCCTGCTAATGTAAAGCAGCATCTAGAAACTAAGGAGTATTTCAGCAACTGCTCCAGACAGGTATCTGTATTTTTCTAACAAGGTAGTGTCATGTTCTATGAAATATATTTTACCACAAATCAAGCACAGCTTATTGTAAATCCTCTCAATTTTTTTCTACTTCCATGTGTGCACCAGAAGTTTGTTAAGTGTCTACCCAGCCTCAGTCTTCAAACTATTCCACCAATGGCTACTACCACACCTACAAAAGAAAATAAATTGCCATTTCCTAACATATATGCATATTCATGCACATATGAATGCACATAGTGGAACTTTCTCACCTGTATAAACCATGTGTTTATACAATGAAAAACCAACATCCACAACCCCCAAACAAAACAAAAAAGTCTCCCTTCTCAAGGAAAACAGAGTAGCAATATGGCTCTGATGAAATTATCGCATAGAATATTGGGACTATTTTACATTTTCTCACACTGAGAAAGTATTCAGAAGAGTTATTCTGCAGTATTTATTGATTCCAAATTAAGAATTCCCTTTTGAAGTTAATTTAACCATGAAAACAATGAATATTTTATTCTCATTTACTGAAGGCCAATGCACATTAGTCTCACTTCATCTCTCAACAGATAATTAAAAACCTCTTCTATTTCAGAGAATTCAGTGGTCAGTTTAACTCTGACCAAAGTTTACAGTAAACTCAGTAACAGCACACTGGGAAAATACATCTACATAATGAAATAAACTTGTTACAATTTCTTTTATAAAAGTGTTGTTTCTTTATTTTTATGTGTCAATTCCCAGAAGTGCTTGAAGAACATTTAAATACCAACAAAACAAGTTCCTTTTCAGAGACAGTAACAGCTCTAAGCACAGAGTCAATTCTAGAGTTCATTTTATAACTCGACGGATGAGAACAATAAAATTGTTGGAATATTAAAATGTTAATCTTATTAAGCATTCCTCCACAAATAAAATTACTGTGAATTGCATATTATGTCAAAATTATCAGACAAGTGTGTAGTTATGTGGTAATCTAACTCCCATAAATTTCATTCTGCAACACAGTAATTGATGATTTGGCAACTTACCTTTCATGATTTGGCAACTGTTGCCTGGACTGAATAGCCTTGATTAATTCAGAAAAAAACTCTGGTTTTATAATTGGTCGAGCGCATATCAAAGCACATATAGTCTGAAAAAACAAAAAATACAAATTTACCGCATAGAAAAAGTTCAAATAGAATATGGTTCGGTTGGCATTAGGTTTTTAAGATCTAGGATGTGGAAAATATCAAACAAATAAAACAATACTGATTTGTGTTTCTAGGATTGTTTTGCCTCTAACAGCCTAGCTTTTAGTTGGTGTCTTGATTAAAATTATGAAAATGTAGAAGGCAACAGATAAAAATCACTAAGTCTTCAACACTGGTTTTTTTTTTTTGTTTTCTTTCCCTTCAACCTCCTGTTGACATATAAATCTTCTTAACTTGGAAAAAGAAAAGTTGACTACAGTTTTGTAGAGAAGAAAAATCCTGAACAGTCTAGAATTTAATTAGCCTTTGTGGGAAAACTGCAAAGCCATGCTATCAACACCCAAAAGCTCAACATACCTTAACAGTAACTTTTACTGATACCATTACAAGGTGGGTACATTCTCTTGTCCATTCATTCACTACAAGGCCTCCAAGCTGCTGGATGGCTTGATTTAAAGCATTTTTCTGAGTTACATCTAAACATGAGGAGCAGACAACCAAAGGGTCATATTCCACTCTGCAAAAAAAAAGTAAAAGATAATTGCTTAAGTTAATTCAGCCAATTGTTATGATGAACAGAGCTGACCTAATATCACATTTGTATCTCAAAGAAACCTGAAGGAAAAAAATAAAAGGCCCATACTCTGATCTAGATCAAAGTAAAATCTTCCTGCTTTAAAATATCCTGAAGTAACAAAATACTAATTTTTATTCAGAAAAATTACTGACAATTTGTCCTGATGTCAGAAATATTTCTATGGACTTGTGGCTCTTTTACAGACATCACATAGAATCAGTGCTTCAAGAATAGTGCAAGGTCTGGGAATATCAAAAGAAATTTGATTGAGTGCCTCCAAAAGCAGAAGTATGCTCAACAGGAGAGGTCACCAACAGATCAATATTTAAAAATACAACTGTAATAAAATGCAATTTCAAGTAATAGTTCCCTAACATTTCCATTATCCTTGACCATAAGCCTTTATATCTATTTTAGATCTTCCATATCAAATTACATTATTTCAATTTTAGATTATTTAAATTTCTTTCTACTTTGTAGACTTTCTAGTTCAACAGTCATGATCTATCCGGTATCACAGTATAATTCCTGTATCATAGGTCAGGTAAATCAGGTATATGTTTACCTAAAATATAAAAAAATAATTTATTGTAGCAGTTGGAGGAGAATGCCAAGTTTTCGTTAAAAATAAATAGTACCAGCAGCACTGATCAAACTGAATAAAATGTAAAGGCACAAAGCCACCTTCTGATTACTTTAACGTTGATTTTAATAGTCATTAGACTTTTTCTATTTATCTGCTACTTCATTTCCAGAAGTGTTTCCTATAAATAAACAGATAGCACTGGCTACTATGTTAAATTTGGAAAAAAATATCAAGTTGGGTTCACATCCTCCTGCAACATCAGTTCTTTTCTCATTACATTATGAACAGCTAACAAGGGCTCTGAAAAATTCTAAACCTTTCTCCCTTCTCATTTGGTGTAGGATTTTGTTCTTTGCCTAAAAGAGCACGAAAATAATCACTGTACATCTTCTATCGTCTTCTAAAATGCAAATGCTTTCTTATTTTAATCTTAAGATTAAAGATGCTTTCTTAAATTTTAATCTCCTAGTGCCAAAATAAATTATACAAAAATATAATGGAAAACTACTTCAGAAGCAGGTGTGGAACACAGGCAAAATACTACTCACTTCCTTTGCTTTCTAAAAACTCATCATTGCTGTATCACTTGCAAAGTAGTATGATGTGTTCAAATACTCTTTTAAAAGAATTAATTTTCTACTTGATATTTTATAATCAAAACATTTACCTAAATTTGCTCTCAAAGACTCCAAAGTTGATTCTGTCACCAGACTGCAAAGACACTGAAGCACCATTGAGTTTTGATCCATTAACAAAGGTACCATACTTAGATGTATCTCTTACTGTTAATATAGGTACTGAGAGAGACTGACTCTGAAAATAAACATAAATAAGCCATTATAGTTTATCAGAATGAGACAGCTTTATTAGAAACCAGTTACTGTCATCGTGGATCAAAGCAATGGATAAATAAGAAGCAGCCCACAAAATACCATCTTAAATAAAGACTTTGGACAATGAGGCTTGCTATATGTCATTATTTATCTTCTGTTTTTCACTGTAAAGTAATGAGAGAAAATATACATGTTTTACCTTTAGAACTTTTGTGCTTCTTACACTTAGTCTTTTTGGAAATTACACTTTCTCTTTCTGGAGACTGTGCACAGCAGTCATTCCCTGGCCAAAGCCTGAGCTAGTGCAATTTAGCAAGTCTCTGAGATTTATTATGTTTTTATCTACCAGTCAGTTCTATCCCAGGCATTGTGCTGAATAGTAAATAAAAGCCTAAGGTCGCCTGAGAGCACTTTCTTGCACTTCCTTCCATTAGGAATGCTAGTCTTCTCCAAACTGCAAGGACATGGGAGACACCAGCATCTCTTGAGAAGAGGTTAGATACTGTCAGACTTCCAGAACGGTTCACAAGCCAATGGGAACACTAAAAGCTTGATTTTATGAAATTCTGCCATGCAGTTATACTCTGTTTCACAGCATGGATAAGGCTGGAAAGGACCACTGGAGGTGATCTAATCCACCCTGCCTGTTGAAGCAGGTTTCCTTACAGCACAGTACTCAGGATTGTCTCCAGAGACAGAGACTCCACAACCTCTCTGGGCACTCTGTTCCAGTGCTGAGTCACTCTCACAGTAAAATTCTTACTCATGTTTAGGTGGAACTTTCTGTGTTCCAGTTTCTGTCATTGCCTTTTTTCCTATTATTTGGCACCACCAGAAAGAGCCTGGCTCCATCCTCTTGACACCCTCCCACCTACTGACAGACACTGATGAAGACCCTTCTCAGTTGTCTCTTCTCGAGGCTCAACAGACCCAGATCCCTCAGCCTTTCCTCACAACAGAGGTGCTCCAGTCCCCTCATTACCTTCACAGCCCTCTGCTGGACTCATTCAATATTTGCAGTATTAAAGGAACAAATATATTTTACCTAATTTATTTTAAACACTATGCAAGTTTACATAAATAAAATTTCTTCTGACTGGCTTCAAAACATCCATAAATGTCACAACACTTAGTCACAGTAAATAGCTGATTGCTAATTCTCCTTGGTACATTTTTCTTTTCCGTGCCCTTAGCAAATACAGAATTAATGACGTGAAATGAAACAGAAACTAAGTCTGCAGTAAAACAACTGAAACACTTCCCAGGACCTACCTAAAAATTGTCTGTGTAATGAAACTTAACTGCATAATTTTCCTGCTATAATTATTTTAATACAAATTCCTAGTGAATCTTCACTCTGGGATAAAAGGAAGCTCGGATTACTAAAATATAGCCACTAAATTCCTCAACGAAAGCAAACAAACCTAAGGGGAAAATAAATAAATTTCAAGATTATAAAAAAGAGGCAAGTGATCAATGGTTCTACTCCAAACATAAAACTGGTGAGAGTAAAATGAGAGTCCACATGGTCATGGCAGCCCGAATTATGCCCGCAGTGCACTGATAATGCAGTAAAATGGTGGCTACTTACAGAGCTTGTTTCAGGCTGACTTACGGTCAGGACTGCATGACTGCGGCTGATGGACTGATCATCCTGAATTAAAATGGTGCAGTTTTTGCGTCCAACAACATATTCTACACCACTTAAAAGCCGATATGTCTCTCCTAGAAATAAACAAGAGATAGAAAAATACCAATTTAGAAATAACCACCGAAATACCTGAAGCACACAGGAGAGACACAGAGAAGTTTGTAATACATCTAAATCTCAGCTTTGCCATGCATCATTTATGGTCAGAGCATGGTGCCAATAATGCCAAGGTTGTGGGGTTTGTCCCCATGTGTGCCATTCACTTAAGAACTGGGCTCAGTGATCCTTGGGGGCCTCCTCCAACTCAGAATATTCTGTGACTCTGAATTCTGTGATTCTGATTAGGCTGTTTAGAATTACTCATTTAGCTTATAGAGAAAACTTCTTTCTTTCTTGCTCCCTTGCTCTATTATAAAAGGATACATTTTATGATAAACAAAGCCATTTCAAATATGGCAGCACACTTTTTTCAAGGACAATGTATTTTTACCAGTACTTTCTTGAAGATTAAGTGTAACATTTAGGAAAAAAAACCCACCACAATGTAAGACAGGTTTTCTAGAACACCTTTGTAAGGGTGAAAAATTTTTTGAGGTTGTATTATTTATTCACAAAATTGATTAAGAGGTTCAGAGGGAAATGTCCTCCTAATTAATGTAAAGAGATCTTAATGTAAATCAAATTGATACTCAGTAAGTTCAGCCTCTGACCAGTGTTTATGCTTTAGCTCATGCTTTGAACCTGTCACCTGGACCCCATGGTGGCTATCCAATGAATGGCCTGACATTCTCCCAAAGGTGTGCTACCACCGGTCAACAGAACCAAAAATGTTTCTTAATGAATATGAGTAAGTACAGATAAATTCCTATTATCAATCCTGGCAAGAAACTTTCCAAATATGAACTGTGAAGAAATGATCATTCTGACTAGAATGAAGAGCGTTTTGATTCACTCTAGAGCTCTCCAGGCAGTAAGAGGGAAATCAGTTCATTTCAACAGCATTAGGTGCTGTATCCATCAGCAAATAAATCAAACATCCAAAATTTCCTCCCAGTGAACCAGGAAATAGAGAGCAGATACAGTTGTGTTAGGTCTGCTCCCCATAAGCACTTAGGAAGAAATATATGTATTATATGATAGCTATTAATAAAGCTCCTATGGTCAAGAAAACGAAGGAGGTATAGAGGTAATTTAGTTTCAAATCTCTGCATGCAAGGAACACCATGAAGTTCAAGACTTGGTCCTTGAAACATCAACACAATATTTAAACATCGTTTCTGAGGTTTAAACTCTGAGGTGCTGCCTCAGAGATCAACTCTCAAGTATTTCAAAGCAGGACTCTGTAACCTGCAGCACCCTAAGACATCCACACATGTAAAGAAGCCCTGCTAGATTTAACAGGCGTGGTCGGCAGCGCTCCAGGGAAATACGGAGGCTTTGCCGTGGACGAGCGCCCAGAGCTGAGACCCCGATCGGCCCGCGGCAGCAGGGACAGCACGGCGGGCTGGAGCCGGCCCTGTGGAAGGCAGCACTACGGCACGCAGGGGAGGGACCCGCGGTGCCCGGGCCTAGCCCACCAGAGCGGCGGCGGCGTCTGGCGCTCCCTCACCTTTTCCCGAAGCGGGCACCAGCTTCCACATCCTGGAGCTCCGCCCGGCAGCCCCCGGGACGAGGCCGGGCCGGGGAAAGAATATCCCGCGATCCGCCGCCGCGATCCCGCGGGCCGGGCCGGGACGAGGGGAGGGACGCGAGCGCGGGCGCCGCCTACC
>VXBR01009111.1:1682908-1721439 GCA_013400215.1 Cisticola juncidis | reverse complement strand
TCTGCATTCTTTGTGTCCACTGTCAGTGGTACATCCTTCTTCCCACGTTTTGTTAATCACCACGTAGGTCTGAGATCATGGAAATCTGTCATGCCCTAAGCCTTAACGAGGCAATTCCACCGACAAATAATTTGTCTTTCACCTGGACATCGCTAAGGGCTTGTTTGCTCCTTTCTTGTTGATTAGGCTTGAAAGTGTACAAAAATCAAGCATCAAAGAACGTCTTTTCTTAAAAAATTTTAACGCAGTCTATTTTGTGCAGCCCCTGGAGTAGGGGCGGTCGCGCCGGCTCCCCAATCCCGCGGCTGCCGGGGCCNTCCCCTCTCCCGAGCCTGTCGGCCGCGGAGCCCCCGCAGAGCTGCGGGCTGAGCTCCCGGCATAGCCCGTCGTGCCCCAGCGCCGGGCGCTGCCGTGTCTCGCACTAGAACCGTGTCGCCCTTTGGCCCCGATAGCACAGCTGTGCAGGGCCATTTAGGTAAATGCTGGAATGCTGCTGTCCAGGCACTGGCGAGGCTTGACTTGTGACCGAGTTGACTTTATGGCAGCCTTCCAGTACCTGAGGGGAGCCTACAAGAAATCTGGACGGGAACTTTTTGCTAGGGCGTTTAGTGACAGACGGGGGGAATGGATTCAGATTGAAAGAGGGTGCGTTAGGTCAGATAGGGACGTGTTGCCCAGAAAAGCTGTAGATGCCCCGCCTGTGGAGATGTTCAAGGCCGGGCTGGATGGATCTCTAGGCAACCTGTTATAGTGGAAGGTGTCCCTGACCATGGCAGGGGAGTTGGAACAAGATGATCTTTAAGGTCCTTTACAATCCAAACCATTCTGTGACTGTGTGGATGTTGCTGGAGGCCATTTCTAGTGAGTTTTCCGTGAGCATGATGCTTCTTGCCAGTGACTACTTGTATTTCTGAGATAACTTTCTTCAGTAATTTCACAATTCACTTCCACCCCCTGGGTGAGGATTGGTTTTGGGTTTGTCAGTGATTTGTGTGTTTGTTGTTTGATGTTTTGGGGTTTTAAAAGCTGTTTACTGGTTTCTTCNGAGGCTTGACTTGTGACCGAGTTGACTTTATGGCAGCCTTCCAGTACCTGAGGGGAGCCTACAAGAAATCTGGACGGGAACTTTTTGCTAGGGCGTTTAGTGACAGACGGGGGGAATGGATTCAGATTGAAAGAGGGTGCGTTAGGTCAGATAGGGACGTGTTGCCCAGAAAAGCTGTAGATGCCCCGCCTGTGGAGATGTTCAAGGCCGGGCTGGATGGATCTCTGGGCAACCTGTTATAGTGGAAGGTGTCCCTGACCATGGCAGGGGAGTTGGAACAAGATGATCTTTAAGGTCCTTTACAATCCAAACCATTCTGTGACTGTGTGGATGTTGCTGGAGGCCATTTCTAGTGAGTTTTCCGTGAGCATGATGCTTCTTGCCAGTGACTACTTGTGTTTCTGAGATAACTTTCTGCAGTAATTTCACAATTCACTTCCACCCCCTGGGTGAGGATTGGTTTTGGGTTTGTCAGTGATTTGTGTGTTTGTTGTTTGATGTTTTGGGGTTTTAAAAGCTGTTTACTGGTTTCTTCATAGCTCTGTTTACACCTGAGATTTAATTTAAAACCTCAGCCTTAAGCAATGGAATGATTAAATTGCATGGATGCTGTCACAGAAGCCTCTTGTGCAAGCCAGTAAGGAGACGATAGCAGTCTGACTAAAAGATTGCTCAATTATACCAACTTTACTGGTTGGTTGTCATTACCATACTTTTAGTAATCTTGGTGCAGCCTTCTGCTTTCCTCTGCTGTGGCATGACCTAATCTCCCCTCCTCGAGCAGAGGGAAAGCTGCTTGCAGTGTTTCTGTCATGGAGAGCAAGAAGACTGGGCTGTGTCTGTCACTAACGGAGCACTTGATCAGGAGTCTCAGTACTCGTAGGAGTTATCTCCATATCCTGAAGGAAGGGGGAGCCCAAATGCCGGCTTGATTTGCAGTCTCTGCTGTGAGCTGAAATTCTCCAGAGGGAGCTTTTTTCCTGGAGAGATGAATAGGAACTCATCTGGGACTAAGAAAGTCCCAGAAGAGAACCTTCACATTTCCCTTTCCTGGAGGCTTAATTGTATTCTCGTACTCCATGAAGCATAAAAATTCTATTTTCAATGGGAGAATTAAAAAACAGCAGTGTTTTACGAATGTGATAGTTCTACCTTTAGTTCAAGCTTTTTTTCCCAAATTTTGTCTTATGTAGTGGCACCAACTCTTCAATTCAACTTAATTTTAGTTTTTCATAGAACATTCTGAGCTGGAAGGGATCCACAAGGATCGAGTCCAGCTCCTAAGTGAATGTCCCATACAGGGATCGAGCCCGTCACCCTGGTGTTATTAGCACATGCTTTAAGTTGCATTAAATTGTCTGTGTAATTCCATAGTTGTTCTGTCTGCTGTCACCTGAGTTACTTATGTGTATGTATTACCACACAAGATTCATGTGCACACTTCTGCAGGCCAGCTTCAAGCTCTGTGGAACCCCTGCTGCATTGTAACTGTGGGAAGTACAGAGTAGTCGTCTACCATTTATATACATTGTCTCTTATTTTTGGTGTTCAAAATGTGAATTAGCAAACAGAACAATAAGTTGTAATGTTTTTAGTATTTTAAAACTACCTTTCTTCTTCATGTCAGTCTATTGAACAATTGCATGGTTTTAGTAACAGGATCACTCAAGAGTAACCTTTCAGTCGTCATTGACAAAATTGTATTAATTTTTTTTGTGTTAAATAAACATATCAATAGCCCAAGTACAAGGTAAAACCAGATAAAATAAGTATAACTTACAGTCTTCTAGTTGTTTTGTACATCAAAAATAAAGTAAATCTAGTTTTGTCATACTTGGAAACATTTGCACCTTCAGGTTAAGGTAACTTTTGTATTTTAAATAATAAGGGAATTTCTGAATTATTACTGTAATGCTGCTGTCCCAGGCATTTAATTCAATAGTTAGATTAGTGCTTGAGTTGGTTAAGCATATTAGGATGCTAGAAGTATCTTGTTGGCTATTTTTGCTACAGCTTTCTTAGTGACATCACAAATTTCCCATTACATTTGAGGGGTATTTTCTTACTAGCATAGTTTTCTAGATGTAATACTGAATTTTCTTCTTTTTTCATGTCTGTTTTTAAATGTGTTCCAGCCATGTGTCTTTTTGCAGAGACCAATCCTTCCGAGGCTAGTTTACTGTAGATGGTATTTCTGCTGGGACAGAGTGTGATGCTGATAACCCAACCCTGCCCAGTTTTGTCTGAGAGATGGCACTGGTTTCCTTAGCAGCTCCAGTGGCCATTAGGGCAGGTCTTGTGAAGTTTGATTTTATCCTGTTCCCCTGTAGAGAAGAAGATTTGGCTGGATGCAGTAGTAAAGGATCAAAATCATGAATCTATTACTGAAGATTTTAAATTTGTAAATACATACATCTGTAACCTAAAATCACATGGATTTTTTAATGCATAAATAACAGTGCATATACCAATCTGAAGCCCATGTCCTTCTATACTTCGTTGTTAATGGTTTGCCACATGCTTTAGTAAAAGTGATAGATGCAAAAAATGCATGAAGTAGCAAGAAGTATGACTAAAGTATTTTTCAGTAATTCTCTGGTTGCAGTAAAATGTATAAAAATAGCTCAGGTGCTTTCCTAGTCTAGTGATATAGCATTTAAGTAAAAGCCCATGTGTGTTGCTATAATGCAATCTAGTCTTTCTTATATTCATATTTATTTATAATAAGGGAGTTATGATTGTGCCATAGGAAAATCTGATCTTGCGTAACAATTCTGCATACAAAAAGGAGAAAAAATTAACTTTTCTGGGTTTTTTCTTTCAGTTTTTCAGCCGTGGGCCAAATGTACTGCATCAAGACAGCAGTGCACCACAAGCTGCTTTCTTCTCACCTCTTCAAAAAGTGATGTTGCCACCAAATACCTTCCAAGGGAAAGTGGCCTTTGTAACTGGTGGAGGTACTGGGATTGGCAAAGCAATGACAACAACTTTGTCCAGTTTAGGTGCCACGTGTGTTATAGCAAGCCGGTAAATACTAATGAAGATGTTGTAGAACTTTGATTTAGTACTGACTGCTGAATAGATCTATTTTCTTCTTTACAAACCAGGAAAAATGATTCCATTTATTCCGTTGCAGTTTTTAAATTATAATGTCATATTGTGGATTCTAGAAATTTCAGATATATCTGCAAATGTTAAATGGTATTAAAATCAGTAGGAAGAAATAAACTAAACACATTTTCATGAAATGAAGCAGCTGAATAAGCAGCCTCAAATAGTAGGCATAAATTCAACTTAAACCTTAAAGAGACAAAAATTTGCAGTGGGCAATATTGAACAGTAATATAATAATAAATGTAATTACAGGTGTTCTTGATATAGATTTAAATTACAATAAAGAATTAAATACATTCCTCTTCTGACTTGCAACAAGAACCCTGATTTTTCTTTAATGATGATTTTTACAGCTCTCTTAAATACTGCAGTAGAGAGTCTAGAAGCACTTTAGTAGTCAAGAAAAACAACTACTTTTTAAATCAAAATAAACAGAAATGTTATGACATTCATCCTAACAGTAATTTAATTACTTAGTTTTAAATGTGAATATGTATGTCTCTAATACTAATACTAGTAGAGTAATAGCTCAAACTAAATTTGTTATGATCATGTGTTTTTTCTCTGACTTATCACATGTTGATTAGCTTTAGAGTCTCTTATCATTGTCACTTCTGAGTAGCTCCAAAGTAACACTAACCATAAATTACTTGGAGGTTTTTTTTTCAGAAAGTTAGTGGTTAAATATAGTTTTAATCTTAAAGATCAATTTTCATGAGAACTGTAAATTGTATTTTTAAGTTGTAGTTCATATTTGCCCAGAAAAAAAATCTGAATTTTAATGGCATTTAACTGACATAAGGGGTGTTAATACTTATTTTTAGGAAGCTGGATGTTTTGAAAGGAACAGCAGATGAAATTTCCTCTAAAACAGGGAATAAGGTAAATTTTTGCAGAATTATGAAAATGTTATGTGTTATACTTTAGATTTTACTGTTTGGTTGGGGTTTTTTTTTTGCATTTGTATGTTTCTATGGACTGTTTAATTTATGAATGATACAGTTTTTAAGTCTTACAACTGCCTTTTGGTTATTCTTCAGGTTCATGCAATCCAGTGTGATGTGAGGGATCCAGTTTCAGTTAAGAATGCTGTTGCTGAAACAATCCAAGTGGCAGGACATCCTGATGTAAGTCTTCTAGGGAAAGGAGAGAACTCATTCTTCATTACTGAAAATACTTTGCATAGTAGCTGTGAAGAAAGTTACTATAAGAAAGTTAATGGAAACTAAAAATACACCAGACAGAACAGTAGCAGTACTTCAGTGTAAAGCTAAATTCATAGTAAGACCAGTTACTCACTTCCTGTAGTTCTTAAAATCTTTAGTGGCCAAGCAGACAAAACATTTTTACCCTTACTCTAAGGACTAACATCTTGTTTCAAATAATGGGACAATTCTGGAGAGATTCTTTGAATTAAGGAAATGGAGTATTGCCCTTAAATCCTCTTGAAAAGGCAATTTACCTCTTAACACAATGCCTCATAAATTAGAAATGGAAGTAACCATAAATGTCTTGATTAGCTTATTAATATACACAAAGAACATTCCAATTTGAAGATTAAGTTCTCATAAAATGAAGAAAAAGGTCTTCAGTCAAACAAGCATCTTTTTTAATAGTTTGGCACAAAGCAGCAGAGCTCTTTACCTAAGATTGTGAGGAGGGTGATGTGGTGGAGTCTGAAGGATGATATGACCAAATTCTGATTTGATTGTGGGATAACAGCTTGGATTCTGCTAGCTGATAGAAAGTGTGATGATGTAGTATCATTGCAAAGGAGAGTCAGATTTAAAACAGTTTACTGTAAATTTAAAACTGTAGTATGTGTGTTGTAGACAATTTGCAGTCACGAGGAGCTTCCTATAGATGTGGTAGAGAACCTACTGAATTTTAAATTGTAAGAAGTAGAGAAATTGTATGCTAAATACCTGTATAGCTGTATGCTGTAACAGTGCTACAAATAAGGCAACTAACTGTCCTGATTTGTTGACAATATTCTCTGGATACTATTTTGACTATTAGTTAATGCAGTTTTTTGGCCAAAGTCAAAATCATGATCTTCAGGTTTTACGTGTGTGCAGAGAGGCAGGAGATTTCTTCCTGTATAGTATGTTTTTAGAGCCAGTAACTTTCTGAATAAATGCTTCCCATGACTTGTTCTTTACGAGCTTTTACCTTCTCTTTAATTTCACATATTTTGTGTGTTTAAGATAGACTGCAGAGTAAATTGAATATTCAGTTCTTTTGTCCAGTTTTTCTCTTAGTTGCAGACATGAGATGTCGGTTTGTGAGTCCTGGGTATCACTCACTGCCGTACTGCGTGTGAGGTGAGATCTCAAAGACAGAAGTTAATGGCAGTAACTTGAAAGTCCTTCCAGCTTTGTTTTGTTCATTCCATTCCCAAGAGTGTTACACTGAATTAGAAAGCAATCATTCTTTTGTCATGTTATTTTGGCGGTCCTACATACCTCAAAGATCATATTGTACAGTTCTTAGTTCACTAGTTTCATTATTGTGTCTTTCCTGTGTTTATTCAGTGATTTGAGTAACCTGCTCAGTATCTCAAGGTGCTTGGATTATTTTTCCTTCAAATTTCAGGCAAATTTCAAATTAAATTGAATTTGTTGTCCATATGTATAATTTATGGCTGTAGTATATTATTAGTTTTATATTATGTAATTATGTAATTACGTACATTATATACATTATGTAATATGTACTATGCTCTGTTTTGTCATTGAAAATTCTAGTATCTTCATTAGAATTTAGCCCAGAAGTTCTTCAGGACAAGGAGTTTGTCTTATGTGCAAACCTACATGAATCAAGATGCCATTCCATTAATAATACATCATTTTATTGCTTCAGCACATCATTATATTATTAAATACACTGGATCTGACTCCACAATTTTTGGTTTATATACTGCTGATGTGATGCTTATTCCCCTGAAGTGAATGTATCCCCTGCCTGATGATTGTTCATAGGAAGGGACAGATGTACATCTATTCAACAAAGTTTTGTAGTACTTGTTTGCAGTACACTTGTTTGCAGTATCATAACAGTCTCATCACAACTGATTTGATTCCCTGTAATGCAACAGTCACTGCATCCAGACTTTGGTTATCAGGTTGCCTTTTGCTTCAATTCCCATGCATTCATTTATTAGATACAGATGATGCTGGAATTTGGTGGGGGCAAACCTTTCTCTTAGGATGCACTTGAGACACTGTGGAAAACAGTGACTTAAGTTAGCCTCTGCATTTTACAGTTCCTCAATACAGTAATTCAGAAATACAGCTCATTTTCTGTTACTGATACTTTATCTATGCTGCAGATGTTAAAATTTCTTATGGATTATTATCCCTCTTCCATGCTACCCATACCTCATTTGATGAGGATGTTTTTACTTTTGTCCCTGGAAACACTAAAAAGCTCCTTTTACATTCTTTACTTTTGTCTCAAGAAGAGTTATTTTTAGTTAACTCTTTCCTTTCATGTGTTTCAGGTTGTGATAAACAACGCAGCTGGAAACTTCATTTCTCCTTCTGAACGACTTTCTGCTAATGCCTGGAAAACAATAACTGACATTGTACTTAATGGTACTGCTTTTGTAACTCTGGAAATTGGAAAGGAGCTCATTAAAGCACAAAAAGGTATCTTTAGCATTGTGGCATAGTATTACTTGCTTTCCTTGCCTTACTATTATTATAGCCAGTTTTGAGAGTTCATGTGAGAATAGATACACAATCATGTGAGAAGGGAAAGACAATTTTTAACATTCTTCTATAAGAGAATTTTCTCAGTGAAAGCTGTACTTAAGTATCACACAGTAGCTCTGGCTAGCAATTACTTCATTGTAGTACCAGGCCTTACAGTTGGACCCAGAGGCCGACTGAGGCCGAATATAAAAATCCAATTCCAGAATTCTAGTTGTAAAACATTTTTAAAATGAAAAAAAAAAAAGGTTTGTGTTAAAACAAAGCTCTTATTTACTCTGAATTTTCTCTGTGTATGTTAATTTCATTGAACTAAGCATGGGATATTTCTTTAAATGAACAAGTCAGTATATCCCTTTGAATTTTCCTCCTACGGTAAAATAGAATTTGAAGCTATGCTATTTAACTAATATTACTAGAGAATATTACCTTTAAGGTAATTTGAAAAAGAATTTTGAAATTGAAGTCAGTATTAGATTTTATTTTCCCAGGTTTAATTCTCAATTCTGGACTACCTAGAAGTTTAATTCAATATCACAGCTTCACGTCAAAAATGACAGTTCTTTTAATACACTATTTAGCCAAAGATTTATTTAACCACATTATTGTCTTAAAAGGAAAGGTGATGTATGCTCTTCTGTATTATATTATAGATTATTTACAAAGAATAGCTTTCATTTTACTTTCCAGTTATAAATTGAAAAACAGTGGGTTTATTTTATGAGATCAGAATAATATAATGTCAAATTCATTTAAAAGCAGTGAGATATAATTATGGTTTTCCATGTGCTCTCACTTCTGTTGTTTCAGTGGGTCTGTAACTCTTGTTGTTAGTATACAAGTATGTCCCTTCTATATTTTAGCAGCACATGAAAAATTAATTTCCACCATTCTAGTGCTGATACTCCCACATGAAAAACCCATCCCCGGCTATGATTTACTATATTATTGTGGCAGACCATTGCATAAGGCAGGTTGCCTTATGGTCTTCCAGGGGCACGTAGTGTGCCCATATAGTAATGTGAAATATTAATTCAAACATGCTTTTGTTTTTGCTGTAGTTGAATAAAAATTTGCTTTCCTTACTTCCATTCTCAAATTTGGTAAAATCCAGATGTAATTCACCTTCATATTGTCTCTCTTCCTTTCACTTCTAAGCTTCCAAAACATGTGAATTTCTTTTGCTATTATTTGCGTGTCTTCTTTCTAGGGGAGTCCTTTTGTAAATAAGATTTTTTGTTTAAGGCTTTCTTTAAGACATGTTTTTGCATGAGAAGTAAGTCATGTGTTCCTATTCATCATCTCACCTTCATTTTCTTTTTACTTACTTGGGTTTTTTTTTTTAGTTTGAGCAGAGACCTTAGTTTCTAAAGTGGTGCTACCTAGTGCAAATGTTTTAGATCAATCTATGAGGATACAACAAGTCTGACAGTTTCTAGAACACTGGGACGTCCTTTAGATCTGCAGTGGGACCTACATTAAATCTAGTGTAGTAAATAATAAAAGTTCTTTGCTTTTAGACTGCAAGTTTGTGCTGGTATTTAAAAGGAATTTGTAATCTGCTAGTCTGTTACTTATTTTTACAAACTGAAAGGAGTTAATTGATCAGTGATTTTCCAATTTATGAATATAGGCTTTAGAAATAAAAGTTGTGTATGGGCTGAAGTGTTCTTTAAATATCAGAGCTGTAAATCTGTCAGTTTCTGTTAAGTTGACATAACTTGCCTCTATTAACCGGAATTTAAAAAAACATCAGTGGTTTAATTCTACAAAATGTGTAATTAACAATGATCTGTAGATAACTTCAGAGTTGCTCTATGTTTTTTTGTCTGTTTACATTTTTCCTTTCAAAGTCTCTCAATGAAGACTCCTTTTTTCTAAACAGGGCCCATGGTTTCTGGATATCTGTTGGCATTTCAATGAGTGCTTGTTTGTGCTTCTCTTTAGTTTTTCTCTTGTGTTAATATTACTGTAATTCTTTACTTGAGTATCTACTTACATGCAATCTATCAGTAGTATATATTGTTTTAGAAATACTCCCTGGGTAGCTATTCTAATGAAATTATTTTTAAAATATAGTAAGTAGAACAGTTATTTTAGTTACTGTGACGTAAGCAGTGAACTGTCATCCCTTGTCCTTCATTTCCCTGCTAAATGCCAGTCATTGATCAGACATAATTTTCAGGATTCTAGAAAAGAAAAATTAAATAAGCAGTTGCAGTTTCCATTATATTCCAGAATGTATTTTGCTAAATCTGTTACAAAATACAGCATATAAAAGAAAGTAGTTCTTTTACAATGGAGTTTGTTGTCATAATCATAGGAAAAAGTTATGCAGGTTCACTCTGTAATTTGCTCTGTGGCAGAAAAAGCTTCTGAAAATTTCTTAAAAACCTTTATTTTTCTACATAAACTGTAACTGATGCCCTCAACTCTTCATTTGAGATTATGCCAAACCAAACTGTTAATGCTGATTTTTTTTCATTGTTGGGGTTTTTTGGCTGCATCTTTGTTTTTTGGGTTTTTTTGGGGTTTTTTCCTCTACTCAGTAATTGATTAATTTAGGACAAAATATCTGGTTAGTGACAACTAGACTAGGGCAGCTTCTGAAAAAACACTATAAGATCTTAGGCTTTCACTCCAGTTAGATTAATTCATGCATTAAGTTCATTTTCAGTAGAGGTCTGAGAGCTTAGACCATCAGAGCCTAATCAATAGGTTTTTGCCCTTACCTGGAACAACTCTTAACACTCATGAAACAGGAGGGAACTGAAATAAAAAAGCTTGAAAAGAAAGTTTCAAAGACTATATTTTTAAAATGCCTTTTCTGCCCAGAGTGAAAAGGTATCCCTAACAGTTGAGTTGAAAACTTCTGCACCATTTAGCTTGCTTTTACCTGAACTTGAGAGTTTGATCTTCAGGGTTGTGTGGCTTGTCTGGTGTGGGTTGTTTTTTTAAATGTTTTTGCACCTTCTAGGAGCAGCATTCCTGGCTATTACAACAATTTATGCAGAGAGTGGTTCAGGATTTGTGTTGCCGAGTGCCTCTGCCAAAGCTGGTGTAGAAGCAATGAGCAAGTGAGTAATTCAGGAAAAGGTGTTCTTTGGTTTTCACATCCTTAAGGTGGGGTAATTGGTCTATAAAAATGGAGCTCATTAGTGTAATCCTCCTATTTCACTGTACCACAAAAGTTCCATCCAGGCTCCAGTATCCTAGCAAGGGAACAATATGCTGACAGCTTCTTGCAGAGGGAAGTATTAACTGCTGCTGTTTTTTTCACAAGATCAAGATAAGGACAAGTAGAACTACTTATTTTGGCAATTGCAAGTTCCAAAGTTTGTTTCACACAGTTTTGATAATCAGGTTCTGTTGCATTCTGATAGGTGAACCAGCACCTAAAGACAGCTATTAGGGGAACTGTTTGAAATCTATAGCACTTTCACATTCTTTTCTCTGAGGAAAATAGATGCCTGTTATTTGGGTGCAGTATACTGTGGCTTCAGCTCTGTTTAGATTCATCAACAAATTTATTTCCTATCACTGTTTGAAATTGAGGTCTGCAGTTCTGCTTAGTTCAGAACAGTATCATGTTGACGTATCCATGGTGCTCAGCAAACAAAAGGATTTCTTGCAGTTTTGATTTCAGGCTAGTCCTTCATAGCACGTAGATCTTCCTCTGCACTTCAGCAGAAAGAATTTAATAGATTGGCAGCCTTTCAAGAACTAGAACTCTTTATCTGGAAAAAAGTGAGGGACTGAGTAATGGTCTTGATTTCTGTTCTGTAGAGCTGTAACGGAAATGTGTCCTTTTCAGAGACTTTATGACTCAGCTAATGCATTCACCATAGTAAATCCAAAGTACTCATCATGCAGAGAAAATGTCATAAAGCAAAACTATTCTAGCGGTCTCGTTTTAGAACATATCCTCTGTTTTGTGTTATTTCAAAACATGTAATGTGAGAGCTGTGTTGCAAATGTTAGAAATGTGTACTTGTGGGATAGTCTAAATTGCTACAGAAAGATGATGATCTAACAGTTGTTAAGGAATTCAGGTGCCAACACTATCTGTGATTTGCAAGGAGAAGGAATTGCTCCTTCATGTTGCTTTACCCATGATTCCTCTTATTAATTCAATATTCCTCTGTTGCTGAATAAGATTTTTTCTGCTTCTCTGAAATTATTTTAAGCACAAAAAAAACCCTTTAAGTGGAAATTGTCTGTTTCAGGAATTTTCTAGGATTTACACATTTGATTAAATTCTAATTTATTTTTTTCTGAATAGGATTACAATATTGTGTTTAAAATACTTATGCATTCTGTTAATGAATTTTTAGGTCTCTTGCGGCTGAATGGGGTAGATATGGCATGAGATTCAATGTGATTCAACCAGGTCCAGTAAAAACAAAGGTACATGGCACAAAGTGAAACACAGCCTTGAATATGCTTTGTAGTACAGACCTAACCTTAAAACAGTCTAACCTTTCTGTAGCTGTAAATTCTAATATGATTGCCTTAATAGTCAAGACTATGCTGGAACATTGAACACACTTGAGTATTCTTAGTCTTCTTGTAAAATAGAATTGCTTGAACTTCTGAGACTTGCCACTGTCCCTTCTACTACACTTGATACAATTTTTTTTGAGTGTTTCAAAGAGTTGATATATCAAAGTACTTAATGGTGATTCCTATTTCTGTGTACTAGGTTTGTCAAATGGAGTTAATTCTTGCTGGAATTCTAACACTTGTTGTTGTAAACAACATTTTTGTTCCTGTTTTTGTTCCTGTTCCTGTTTGAACCTCTAATTTTCAAACAAAACATGTGATCAGTTCCAAAATCTTAGAATCTCTTTTAGGTATATGAGAACAGAATCTCACTAGCTTTGTTGAAAATCTCAAAACTAGAAAAACTAAGTTGGCAAGGAAATGAGAAGCTTTGAAGTGAGTGAGAAGGAGGACTGGAGGGTTTGAAGGAACTAATCCAGAGCAGCTGGAACAGGAAGAATAAAGAAAGCAGTCTTGCAAGAAGAGAGAGGAGGATCCATTTCCCATTGAATCAGATTAATATGATTATGAGCACTAACAACTAATGATGGTATTCTTTCTGTAAAATATTTCACAGTTGTTTTTGCCGTTGTTTTGGGAATAGGGGTGCAGAGTTGGTTCTTTTTTACTTTTTTGTTTGTTTGTTTATTTACTATTCTTTTTCCCAGTTGTCACTTTTAGATGCTACACTGGAAAATGTAGTTTTTGCTCTTTTCACTAGAAAGAAAAGTAAGTGGCAGAATTATCAGGACTATAAGAATGTTGAAATACCAGTAGAGGATCAGACCAAAAGTTCTCCAAGCCTTGTAGCTTGTGTATTTTTAAGTAAGAGTGGAAGAAACACATTTGGCAAGTTAAGGGATTTAAATGTCTATAGTGCTACCTCCAGTTGATGATCCTTTTTTGAACTAATAATGTGTAACTTGCTTGAAATAATGTGTGTTCTTAATAAAATGCTCCATTTGGTGTATGATTCCAACTTGAAAGCACTTCCCTGAAAGAGTAAAAAAGCAGACAGCATATTGGAAAGTCAAGGTTTGCTGCCTTAGGGGGAATATCCATGGCTTTAAAACATACTGTTTTAAGTCGTGGTGGGAAAAGAACAAGGCATACAAGCACAACACTGTTAGGCTTATAAACTGGCAATTAAAAACATGGCAATAGAAGACTTAAATGGCATGCTTACAGCCATGATTACATGAATTACAGTGTGCTTTAAATCATAACTCCAGTAATTCAACATAAATGTTGCTGATACATTTCTGAATTTGAGTGAGGTTATTTCCTTGTGGAGGAGCAGGGAAGAAAAAACCCTTTTATTTCCTGTGCCATTTTAAGCTATTCAAGTACTAAAGCTTCCAGTGACTTCCTTTAGCTTTAGCAGTTGCTGCAATTTTAACTGAACTTGATGTTTTTTTTCTTTTCCATTTATTTACTCTATACATTTAGTCATGTATAATTTTTTTTTGGTCACTTTCCTGTTCCTCTTCTCCCCTAGTTCCTCTCCTTTATCCATGCAGCAATTTAGAGTCTTGGTTATTTCCTGAAATGTTTAGCTAGGGTGTTTGAGAAAAAAAAAGATGATTAAACTCTCTTGTTTTTCAAAGATAGATGGTGGGTGACTATCCCAAATGTGTTAAATTCCAACATCATCAATAGATGCGTATCAGTGCACCAGGGATAAATTTATTTCCCTTTTCTACCTCCTTCTTTTTTGTGCTACTGACAGTGAGGGTGTAGACAGCTTAGTCACAAATACTAACTTCCATATTGTATGTGTGGAGTCAAATCTCTGTTGGATTTTATTTTCTGATGTAGTTATAACATTTTTTAATGTCTCTTGTAATTCTCAGGGTGCTTTTAGCCGCCTTGACCCAACAGGCGCATTTGAGAAGAAGATGATTGAGAGGATTCCCTGTGGTCGTCTGGGAACTGTAGAGGAAATTGCAAATCTTGCTGCCTATTTCTGCAGTGACTATGCAAGCTGGGTTAATGGAGCAGTGAGTTTTGGTTGACCTTGTTTGTACAATTAACCTGATGATGGTGTGAGTATTGCTGATATTATTTTAAAGCCCTGGCTTCAAAAATGAAACAAAACATCTTACTTTAAAATTCTTTACAAGTATTATTCATCTTCTAAGTGTAGTGCATGGTTGTTAGCACTTTTAAAAGTTGAATTGCGTTGAGCATGGGCTTTTCTGACCCCATCCAGTGAAAGTTACTTTCATAATTCATAACAGGAGAATACTACAGAAATCCCACTATTACTAAATACAGTGTTTGTGCTTTTTTTAGGTTATCAGAATGGATGGTGGAGAATATGTTTCTATGGCAGGAGAATTCAATGAGTTGAAGAGGGTATTCATTTCCTTGCTTGTTATTTTATATTCAGACACTTTAATGTGTAATTATTATATGAAATTCCAATAAAATTCTCTTTTCTTTTGTTAGGTTACCAAAGAGCAGTGGGATATGATGGAAGCAATGATTAGAAAAACAAAAGGCTCCTAAAGTACATAACTTTATGGTGGAGATTCTTGGAAATGAACCATACTTTTTCATGAATATTTAGAAATAACCAATTGACAAATAGCCTTCAAAATCTTTTTTTAATGCTAATTTCACTAAAATATTTTGAAATTGTTGTATTTGGAATATAGTTTGTATATTTTTCCAATCTAAAATCTATTCTGTTGCAATAGTGAACAACAGTTGGTCACTAAAATTTTTTTGTCTTACATACCCATGCCATGGTCTACAATCAGCCTTTTTTTAATCTTTCTGAGGATTTTTTTCCTCAGATAATGCAAGTGTCTCTTAATACTGTAATACCAATAGCATTTCAGTGCTATCATAACTGAATGTAATCATTAATATGAAAAGAGTAACAAAATATGAAGTTCTAATCTTCACACTTCAATAAGAAGTTCTAAACTTGCAAATACAGTTTCACATTATTAGCAGGACAACATACACTGAGAAAGGATGTAATTCCTGTAGTTACTTAGCAAATCTTGAAATGCATAACCATCTTGGTCTCATCTTTTGTGACATTTTCAGTCTGTTAATGATCTTATTCTGAACTTTAAAATGGCATTTACAGACCTGTAGTGCCTTTTTAAGGAGCTTGCTCTTTGTCGTGATGAAGTTAATGTTCTTGAAAATGAGAAACCAAAAATCATTTGTTATTACATATATGTGACTATGGCAGCTCTGCATAAAAAGTGGCTTATTTTAGAGTATTAAAGGGATGTTGATAAATTGGGACTGAAAGTGTTGAAATTTACAAAAAATCTCTAGGTTTCATTTGCATTCACAGGGTGGTACTAAAGAAATTTTAAGATGACAGTACCTCTTAATATAGTCAGTTTATCCATCCCAGATAAGCAGATGATAAAAAAAAAATTGCTCTCCCTCTTTTATTCAAATTTAGAGTTGGTAGATTTTTATCCCTCATGCCTCAGACAATGGCTGGAATTCTTCAAAGAAGTTATCAGCCTCTGGCCTTTACAACCTGAAATCAAGGCTTTTTTTTTTTTTGGTGTTTAAACCAGAGCTGCAGCCTGTCCCCACATACAATCATGTACATAGTTTTATGTGCTTTGAGGCTGATACAGTGATTTAAGAGTCAGGACAGTAGACTCAATTTAAGGATGTCTTCCTTCAGGTGCTGTTGGTGGTCATGTATTTTTCTACACAATCCAGGACATACTTAATATGTGCCATCATCTGACTTTGAGGTCACTTGATTTCCTTGTTACAAATCTGAAGCAAGCTACGAAGTGTTCTGCTGAAAGTATGAACTGTGTTAGTGTGGGCTTCCGTGTGCCTTTCTCCTGTGAGGGATGGTCCTGTGTGGGATTGAATAGCCACTGATAACAAAATCAACTGTGTTTATCATAGCAGCCTTCAAGGTGTTCTTAAACATAATGTGAATCTTTTTTATGGTAACTTGGGTTTGGTAGGTGTGTTGTCAAGATGAAATTCTAACATGACAGCCATATCTTTTCCCCAAAAATTGATTTAATTGAGAAAGTAGGCCCATATATACTGTTCTTTGCTCATCATCCTTTGATGTTTGATAATTATATTGCCTCCTTGTGTGGGTACAGTTGCATATAAGACTTTGACATTTGAAAAAAGTGCTTCAGAAAAAAAATCGAATGTATGTTTGTGAGATGTGGTAATACCAACTATTTCTCTGGAGTGTCTAGTAGGTTATTGTCTGGTGACAGGCTGTCAATAAAAACAATTTCCTATCAGTCTCTTGCATCTGTGGGTTTTTGTGACTAAATATAGGTAAGTGTGTCATGTGATTAAAGTACTGGACTGAGTCTGGAGATAACCATGCTGAATCTCTGAAACTGCCATAGACTTCAAGTGACCTGAGGTCATTTCTGTAGCCTGTGGACAGTAGGACAGGTGTACTTTGCAGTATTCCCTCAGAGCTGCTCATGTGAAGCAAGGAGACTGGCAAGTTCCTTTTAGCTCACAAAACAGGTCCTGTCTGGAGCACAGGTGGAAAAGATCAAGAAAGGAGGCACATTCCAAGTCTCAACATGAAATTGGGATCCAGTTTATGCTTGGCTTTGAGGGCTTGGAAGAACTTTTTCCTGTCATATAATGCTCTCTCTTCCCTGTGTATAAAATGATAGTAACTTATGAGATTTTGCTTCATCCGGTAACTCTAAATATTGAAGGGAGGCCTCTTAAAGCCTGTCTTGTAAAGAGATACTGGAGATTTATTTACTAACAGAATGTTGGTCATTTGCAGAAATGGGTACTGCTTCTGAAATACTGTCTTTTACCTGTTTACTGTTCATAGCTAAATGAATTATTAATTGTAAAGTGACAAACTATTTTTAAAGCAATGGAACCTGAAAGCACATTTGAAGTTTTCATGAGCATCTGTAATAACAGGGTTTATCTTGCCTATGCCAGTAACATCCATCTCAAACTACACAAGTTAGTTGCATTTAAATGGTGAGCATTTTGTCGTGACAAGATGCATACAATATGTTGATGCAAGTTTTAGAAATGGCATATAATGTTTTAAGAGTTATATGTTACTTAAGTTCCAAAATACTTGCTAGTATATAGACTTAGTGAAGTGAAAAAACAACTCTGATCTTGTCATCTACTGCTGCAGGAGAATGGAATAGTCTGACTGGGACACATTTCCATCAGTAAGAGTTGTTAGACTTGGTAGGGACAGGAAAGGAACATTATTATGAAGACAGGAATTCTAAACATCTCAAGTTTATGTTTTGCCTAAATACAATTAATTGTTACTGAAGTAGCAACACATGATATCTGAACTTAGGAAAAGAATAAGAGAAAGAAGCTTTATAGCTACTACCTAACCCAGGCAGTGTCTGATTTGGAAACTCCAAAAGAAGCTGTTCTAAATGCTGATGAGGATTAGACTTTCCTGAAAAGGGCATAAAATATCCCTAAAACTCAGGAGGTGTCCAATCCATAAGCATGCCCCTCAGTTTTGTATTACTCACAGACTGACATAAAGCACATTCATCACAAGTACTTTATTCCAAACATAGCTAAACATATGCAGGAGAGATTGTGTCCATGCTGTCTTAGGCTGGCGTATTTGCCCTGAGATTATTAACATTCCTCACCCTAGCTGAGATTGCACGGGAGTCACAATGGTCACAATGTAAAGGAAAGGATGAAAAAAGTATTGCTTTGTGGCCTAATCATTTTATGAAGTTGAGGGACAGGAGGGTGAAGGAATGATTCAGAAAAGGTGATGGTGTACACTGGAGAGTGCAGTGAGATTCAGTAGGGTTGCAGAGGCAGTTTAATTTTCATTAGTCACAAGAATACTTCTCTAAAATCCAAATACCTCTTTAAAAATTACTTTTGCATGATCCATCAGTAAAAGATATTATCACTTCATGGATTCAACTTGGAGACACTCACAAAGGGGATTCATTGTTTTCGACTGAAAAGTACATCTTGTCTGCTTAATTAAATCTTGAAATTACCCGTTTTATTTGTGCTGGTGATTTACTGCATTTGAACCTATCACAATTTATTAGATTAATTCAGTGCTGCGAAAGTGTTATTGTGCTATAGTAGGGGCTTATCAACAAGTTATGAAAATATTTAAGATTGCAAATGAGAGAAATCTCATATTACCTCTTCACCATACCAGAACTGCTGCTAGACTTTAGTTCTCCTAGTTCTGGGAACTCTGTCCTCTTGAATATTTTAACTGTGGTTGAGAATATTGCTTGTATTTCCCAAGCTGAGAATTTGCTTTACAAAGAGGATGATCCTGTTTGAGGAAACAGTGGATTCCGCTGTTCATACTGCCTTCCAAGTTCATGGGCATGTGAACTGCTCATTTTTTTTTTTTTTCCCTCCCATACTGGTAACATGTAAGTTACTGACTGAAAGTAACATGTAAGTAACAGACTGAATTGCAAGAAAGTTTGTACCGTTGTGTAACTCCATGGAGCATCTTGTGTTGTAACTGCTAAATAAGTAATGCCACTTGAACAAAGGTAACCCCACAGTCTTGTATGTGATCATTTAATATGCAATAAAATAAAATAGTCTTTGGGATTTGAGTGCACTGACCTGCTTTTATTTGCTGTAGAACAACTTCAGCTGATTTCAGAGGGACTTGAGGGTGCTCAACACTTCAGAAAATCAGGCCATGTATATTCAGGTATCCAAGTATGCATTCTGTATCTTCCCAAATACACAGCAAGTAGGAGTGGATTTCAGCTGCCCTCCATAACCACTGGCTATAACCATGGTTATGATGAGGGCTTAGTAAAAACCAGAAAAAGCAAACCTTATGTAAAGAAACAAAGCCTTAATCAAGGTTTAAGGGGGGTTTAGCAGCAATGTGTATTTTATTCATTGACGAGGTTCATTTTGCATAAAAGTATGATGAGTGCCAGCATCCTGGTCTGTATTTGACATTTGCCCATGGAATGTGGTGTTTAGAAATTTCATCAGCTTGCATGGATAATCTTTTCAAAGGTGGATAACTTGAGTTTTAAACAGGAGGATTAGATCAGTGCTATGATACTGTGCATCAGCTGTTGATAGAACAGTGCAGCAATGAATGAAAGCAAGCCAAAGTATTTGTTTCAAGGGCTGTGTTCAATTCTGATCAAGTTGTTGGTGAAAATTCACATTATATTCTCCACACTGGTCAGCTGGGCAGTGCTAGTGAGCCCTGAGGTGCTCTGATGGGCAGTGGTGTGGGCCCAGGTGGAAGTAGGCACTCACTCTGCCTGACCTGGTGCTGGATTTACTTACAGAAGCTTTACTTCTGTTAGCAAACACTACATTTATAATGTAAAGGGTTTATGAAGGGCCTCATAGTTACTATTGTTGTTATTCTTTCAGTTTGCTGGTTTGTGGTTTAAAATTTCTAGAAGATCACCTTTTTTGATTTGAATACTTAGCGCCATGTTAAATTTTAATCTGTACACATTGAATCTAGAATGGGATACAATATTTCACAGCACACTTCTAATTTGTAGGACACTGGGTTTTGGTATTTGTTAGCTTGAGTGCTTATTTGCATGTTTATTTTAAGAAGTTATGTATTTATAGGCAGCAAAATGGTTAATAGCTTCAGTAAAGGGGATCCCAAGCAGCTCTGGAATATGGCGTACACCATGTAATTAATCTTTGTGCATGCTACGATTTTACTTTTCTTTGGTCACCAGATGTCTACCAGAAGAAAGAAGAAATCTTCCCTATCATCACCTCTCTTATTATTATGCCTTGCTCTGCCCCAACCCTGATATTTAAAAAATCAGTCTGCCCAGGAATGATTCAGAGTTTAAAACCTAGAGGTTTTACAGCAGTTTTGACTTACCCATACTTGTCACAATTTGCCTTGCACTGACATTAGGCACCTTTGCCAGAACTGGGGTTTTAAACTGCTGTCTTTTAATCCAAGTTTTATTTAAGAGAAATAACTGCAGGAAACCTCCTGTCCATGGGTGACTGAGACCTGCTTTTTCTGTTGTGCCTGCAGCAGAGCCAGCTGGTGGCTGGCAGCAGCAGTAGCACAAGGGTGGCTTCAGAACAGTTACCTTTACTTAGGTTCAGGGAGACAGATTTCAGTTTCTGTGGTGACTCTGTCAAAACACTTTAAAAACTTTGTCTCTCACTGTAATGATGTAGCAAACATAATTTTACACACAAGGTCTGGGTTTTTTTTTCTTTACACTTTAAAATTGTTAAAATAAGGCAAAATCCAGGGTTTCAAGTGCACAATATGAACAATATCAATCATTTATTGTACTGATAGGCAGATTCACTGTTCCTTCACTTAATGTACACAATTGTATTTCACATTGCATAGAGAAAAGAAGAGACAAGCAGGTAAGACGTTAAATCACTGTGCATGGAGTGGGAGTAAAACAGTGAGAATGAGCTGACTTAAACTTACTTTAGATTTTTGTGTATGTTTTTTTCCCAGCAAGATCCCCTCCAGCACCACCTACCCCTTAACTTCCCAAGGCTCAGCCTGGAGAGAGCCCAAGGCCATTAGGCCATTCCTTTAATGGTATTTAATTGCTTGAGTTCACCTGAGGAATTCAAGGATTCATTTCAGTGGGAGTTCATTGACTGTAGTCTTGAAGGATTGAGCCTCGGTGTTTGAGACACATTTCAAATAAAATGCATTTGCTTCCATTTGTTAAATAAGACACAGAGATGCATCTGAGAAGTTGTATACAGCTAATCTGTTAACCTGGAATTGCTTCCAAAACAGTTGTACATGGAGGCAGCATAGGTTTATTGGCTTTAAGACACAGCCCAATTTCCTTCCTTCTCCAGTACTTACTGGGAGCAGTGGCCTGGACATTCATGAAGTTGTCTGGCATAAAATTGGTGTAAAGTAAAAAGGGAGCCAGGCCAAAAAACCCCAAGTATGCAAGAAGATAGGACTGCTTCGTAGTATAGTTCCCATTTAAAAAATACATCGCTAATATAATAAAACGCAGAGCCCACCATGTAAACTAAATCATTAAATCGTTATAAAATCTGTACTATTATTTATTTAATGTCAAATTTTAATGCTAGTGAGATAGACTAGTAATTCAATGTAAGATCCAAGGAGGCACATTTTTTTAAAATAGTCAGTTTGTCCTTTACATGGTACAGATACAAGAATCCAGGAGATACACAAACTAGACACCAGTACTCTTAGGATATTAAATTTAATTATAGATTACACAGAATATGATGTAAAAACAGCAATTTACTAGAATAATTGTAACCTGCAAAATGTGAAAATAGTTTAGAAAATGGATTGTCATATTCTCTGACACAGCAATAGTCATGAAAGGTACACTTACAATATCATATGTTAATCTGTGTATTAACTATACTACCTGCCATTTAGCCAGGATTTCAAGACAGATTAAAGGCATTTATTTCTGAAGTGCCTATGTTTAAATTCAGTAAAACAGCTAGATTGAGAACACTATATTTTTATCAACTACTGCATGGAGATCTATCCCAGATAAATGCTTTGTCTATATGCTATAAATTTGTAATGAGAAGAGTAATTGTAAGACTGCAGAGTACAGACCTGTAAGTGGGTGCTTTGACAACTGAAAGTATTTCTTAGTGCCTTATTAAATGTTTGGAAACAGACATGCCAATGTCTCTCCTATTTCATACCTAGATCATATTTAATCTGAATTCATGTTTTATATTTATAATCTTCATATTTATTTGTTATGGGAAAGATATGTGTAGATCTTTTTGTTATGTAGTTTAACAAGAAATGTTGCAAGTGTCAAAGGATATGATGACCACAGCAATGTCAGCAGGTTTAATTTTTCTCCGGCTGTGTTTATGAAACCAAAAAACCCAACCAAAACCAACCCTGACATATTTAGTTTCTTTTTGAATATACAGACTGGCCCAAACACTGACATTCTCTTTATCAATCTTATTGTTACAAAAACTGTACATTACAAACAGTATAGAAACAAACTGAAAGGAATGTGCCACACATCCTGGCTAATTTTCTATATGCAGTTTAAAAATACAGCCTACTCCCTTATAGTGCACTGTTATTGTGTAGAGTACATCACTAGTTAAGTGGACATGATAGAAGAGCTCTAGTTTTCCTCAGCACAGAGAATAAGAGCCAGTTCTGCTCGGTAAAGCTTTCCTCCATCAGACAAGGCCATGATGCTTTTCTTGTATGTTGCAAGGTTGGTAATGTCTAATTCCTATTTAAAGAACACATAATGCTTTATAATCCTGTTTAGTTATCAGCATGAACAAGTTTACTTCCAGTGCAGGAAATGAGAAAAAATCCCAGGTATTCTCAGCCTGTCTAGCAGCAACACACTAAATTGTTTTTATATATTTGTTGTTACCCATGTGATAGCCATATGTTAGCCTGCTGCTGGCTGGGGTCTCAGAAGCAAGCAAGCTCCTGACAGTGTAACTGTTTAATCACAACTCCCCTACTTCAGGATTTACACTGCTATTATTTCCACCACAATTTTTAGTTGTACTTTGACTTCAGGAATTATGACTTAGAAGCACTATATTTATCTTATTAGGGTGGATTAAAGTGTCCTTAAAATCCAAATTAAATCTAATCTCTAAGGGGAAAGAAGCCCTCTAGGATTACCTTTTTGTTCTTTTCACAGAGATCCTTCAGTAGGGCATCAAGTTCATTTTCATCTATATAGCCGTTGCCATCCTGAAAAATACCATTAAAGATAAGTTTAAACATTTATTTTAATTCCTGAGGTTATGGCTAGTTTTCCACAAATTCAGAAAATAAGTGCCAATAAACTATGCCATTAATAAAAACATTTTTTTAAGACTTACTTGATCATACATCTCAAAGGCATTATTGAATTCTTTTGCACACATTTTGACACCCTAAATGCCAAAAGGAAAACAAACCCATTAATGACACCAGTTATGTGTGATAGTAACAGGTTACCTGAAGAATGTGAATATTCATACCTGAAATTTAATAAGAAAATTTTCCTGTACAGGGAGTAGTCTTTGGAGAGAAAAAAACAAAGGTCAAAATATTTAACTGTTCTTATTACAGCACTTGGTATATGATATTTGTTGTGAAAAGAAACAGAAGACATACCTGGCCAGTTCAGTAAGCTCCAGCTTTCCATCATTGTTTGCATCAAACATCCTGAGCTGAAAGAATATACAATTTTACATTGCTATTCAAAATTAATCAACCTAATAAGGAAAACACTTATTTGGAAAACTTAAATCCAATTAACTTTGTCCTGAAATGATGTCCCCAGGTCACGTTTGCTGTGTAATACGTTTATTTTAAGTACTAAGTAATTTATAGTAATTGATTTTACTGCAAAATCTTGATAAGAAACCAGATCAGCAATTCTGGTTAACCTGTGGTAAGGTAGGTCTTAACCTGCCTACACTAATGAATTAATGCCCTGTATGAGAAATGTGCATGTAATCACTTATAAATGACAGGAGTGTTGATGTGATAACATTTTGCTTTTGACTTCATGTCTCATGATTGGGTAATAGAATCATTATTCTCTATTCATAAAGATGAAAAACTGTTGGGTTAAGTGCAATAGAATCCAAGGCATTCAATTCCCTAGACAGAACACAGTAGACATTTCATTCAATTGAATAGATCTAAGTATTTAAGTAAAGACCATATTTTGTTACTGTGATATATTAAAAAAAAAAAAAGTGAACAGATGTTGCAGACAATCATTTTTTTGATGGCATGAAAATGGGAAAATGGGAAAATAAATCTCTACAAAAACACATATTTAAATTATAGTAATAACTGTGTTGGTATAAATTCACAAAATAAGTGATTACTATTTCTAACAATTTTTTATATCTCTACTATTAAAATGTTTTCCTTTGAGGCCTTGACAGGATGAGCTCCTGCTGCCTGAGAGGTACAAATATCTTATAACAGCTATTAGAAGTAGATGAAGATACTGCTCCTGCATAGGATTTTCTCTTCTAGTGTTTATGTCTGTGTAGTTCCATTTTTCTACTTTCAAACATTATATTGCACTTGCTATATAAAAGAGTCACAAAAGCAGCAGACTAAAAGCATTGTATTGAAAGCACCATCACCCACACTCCATCCCATCACCTGCAATCACGGTAATTTTAGATGTAATTTATAGATACGAGGAAAAGTAACATCCTGTACTGACATATATGCGTAAACATATATCCTTTTAAAGAGGGGAGTAATGTAATGCAATGAAAAAGACCTAATTTCACTTTGTTAATAAACAATAGATGACGAAGGATACCAGAAAAAAAAAGTGGCCAATTCTACAAATGTTTATTTCTACACAACACCGTGGCTCCTTTTAACACTTCCTTCCTTTGTATAAAAGTATCTGCCTTGCCTGCATTTCCCAGGAAGACAGATTTGCATTTGAGGGAGGTAAGCAGTGGCAGCTGTGAACTTATTCTGTATTTTGATGAGTTGTTATGGCTGCCAGCATCTGCTCAGGACTGCGTTTTCTATGATATTTCCGTTTTCTGAGGAGATGATTGGAGACCTGGGCTTATTTTTTTTCTTCCCTTATAACAAAATTCTTTGTCAATGTGTGTGTCTGTAGAGGCCAGAACTTATAGCACACTTTAGGATGGTCTATACGGGTACAATGAATGAGAAGATTTTCCCAGGAGAAACACAAGTTTTTTCAATCCATCTTAAGCCAGTTTGATGGCTAGTACATCTACCTAGCCTATTTTTGATTGTTAGAAGTATTTTAGGATGAAAACAAGATGGTAAAACAAAAAATGAAGAGTTACACACTTTGTGAAGACCAGAACTCTGTCTTTTTTTCTTGAAAAGCCCATGCAAAAGCCAGTACTGGTCCTTACCGTGGAGAACCATAGCAATGGGATGGACAGATTATTTCAAGGATGGGCTGATTTAAGGCCAGGAAAGCAACAGTTTTGCTATAGCATTTATCTAAAACATCCATTTATCTTTCTTGAAGAAAGGGGAGAAGGGAAGTGTGAGATGGTTGTAAATCTAAGGAAGCTATACCATGCAGGGATGGCTTTTAAGACAAGAGACAGACACCACAGGACTGAAAGAAGGAAAAACATAGAAAGTAACACCAAATTAATTTGACCTAAACATAATAATATAATTATGACAAGAACAATTTTGCTCCTATGAAATGTGAAGGCTTTGGTTTTACAATTAGAGGCACAAGGAAGCAAAACAGGGAAAATACTATGGCATGGCATGTTGTTATATAAATACCAAGAAGGTTAAAATTCCTGGGCTTTTCTTTTTAAGCAGTACTGAAAACTGCCCATCAAAGCTCTGTAACTGCAGAAATACTTTCAGGGCTAGGTGCCACAGTTTTCTCTCTCTTGCTATGGCATAGTCTGACTGAGACCTGGTGGATCTCAAAGTCTCCTTCCAGTGGCTGAAGATAAACAGAGTTTGGATTAGCCCGTTATGCCTGTAAATAAACTTACCATTATTTCTGTGTATTCCGTTAGCTTTGAGTCTTCAATCTGCTTATTTGCTTTCTGTAATAAATCTTTCAAGAAGCTCTGTTAAAATAAATACAGTAATAGATGATTTTTTAGCTACAGAATAGAATGTTTGACTCACTAACTCAGATTAAAGTAATGGGAAATACTATTTACTTCCACTATAGTATTTACTACCGAATCCCAAATAAAGAGGAAAAAAATAGTTATTAACAGCTAAGAATATATGTTTCTTTTGATAAGTTCAAGTATGATGCATTTTATTTGGAAAAAGTAACTAATAAAACTTCCTGCATTTTTTGCCATTTGTTGTATTGTGAATTTGGAAAAGAAGTTTGGCTTTCAAGTATACTGCTTCTTAATCAGCTCTATCAGTAAACTAAACTAATTAACCTTGGGTCTCCTTGTAAACTTGTATGCTTAATCACTTCATGAAACATTGGAACAATTTTACAGGAAGGATCAATGATTAATAGAGTTTTGTCCTTGCCTATGGCAGTACTTGATGCTAGAAGTGAATATTGCTTCTTCCTACCTTGTGTTTTAAATGTGTGCAGCCAATTTGTTGCATTTTTGAATAAGAATTTGATGTCACATGACTTGAAAAACCAGCCATTTTTATTTTAAAAAATAAAATGGTTTCCACCCATTCAGTGTTTTAAATATCTGTACTAGATCTGTGACATCAAAAAAAGAAAGACACCAAATTGTAAAGCAAAGGCATAACAAGACCTGATGAAGGACCTAATTCCTGTCATCAGTTGGAGTGTCATTATTTTTTGTGCAAGTTTTGGGCACATTTCAAGATAGAAAATGGGAGAGCGTATATGAAAATATACTTGTATTCCTGAACCTGAATGCAACCATGTCAATAGCTGTATGACTAAAACATACTATAGTTCTTTTAGCCTGGCCCACTCCCTGCTGGAGGCCCCTCCTGGTGACTTGTATAATGAAGAACACAACTGAAATGTGAATGGATGTTATGGAAGCATGTTTAATCTTGTGTGCTTCAAAGGAAAATAGAAGTGGAGGGGAAATTAAAAGGCTATTAAGTCCATGTCTCAAAAAATGATTCTATCAATCTAATCTTCCCAAATTACTCTCTGATCTGAGCTATTGCCAAACCTTTCCTAAATACAGGCACCAATGAAGAGTCTGCCTCCCCCTTAGACAACATATTCTACTGCCATTACTATTGTTATAAAGTTTTCTTGATTCCCAGCTTAAATTTCACTTACAAAATTGTAAGTGGGTGTACTCCTCCCATAGCAAATACTTTAAAATGTTTAGGCTTGCCAAGAAATACTGATCTAAAAATAAAACTGGACATCTACGTTTTATTTTCAGTGTTAAAATGGCCTCTTTCTCTGAGGCAAATAAAACCTCACAGCACAAGAGAAATTAACCATTAGAGATTTAGTTAAAATGTCTTCATTCTCAGCTGGCCCTCAATCAGCCCTGCCTTTTAAAATCTATTTTAAAATATAGCAGTCAGCAGGCATCATCTAACAGCTGGAGAGTTCTCAAGTGCTACCTTTTCCTGATCCTGCCAACTTTAAATGCACTGACCTGGTGCAACCAGTCAGCAGAAGAATGGGCTTGTCTGCCTGAGAGTTACCCTGAGCTTAGATCCTCAGCAAATGTCACACAGATATCAAACTCAAAAGAGAAAGGGAAAAGGAAAAAAAGATTTTCTGTCATGAATTCCTTTTCTGAGCAGAAGAACAGTAAAGATGTTGAACAGTTTGATCTCCTGGTGCTTTATTTAAGACTTACATCACTCCTCTTCATACCACATATGGACAAAATAGTCCAAATTAGATGGATAAACACTGCTAGATCTTTCTCTTGCTATGAATTGCTTTGATTCCTTTGAATGTAAAGCTACAATAATGAATCAAATGCAGTTGAACTGTGGAAAATGGCACCTTTCTACTCAGAAAGCTGTTGTATATGAGCATCACTTCTATGAGGAAAGGCAGAGAGAATTGGGACCCTTATGCTTGGAGAAGAGGAGCTTCAGGAGAACATCATCAAAGTATATAAATACTTCAAGGGAAGGTGCAAAGAGGATGGAGCTAGGCTACTGACAGGACCAGAGGCAGTGGTCACAAAGTGAAACATAAAATGTTCCCTCTGAGCATCAGGAAATACATTTTCACTGCAAGGGTGACACAGCATTGGCACAGGTTGCCAATGGAGGCTGTAGTGTCATTCTTGGAGACATGCAAAGGCCATCTGAACAAGGTCCTGGGCAACTGGCTCTGGGTGGTCTTGCTTGAGCAGAGGGGTTGGACCAGATGACCTCCAGAGGTTCCTCAGCATCAACAAATTGATGTTGGTTGAATGACTAAGGAAATAAAACCACTCTTGTTTCAAGACTTCTGAACTATGCAAGGCTGAGATGGCTAATGGCATAACCTCGATTCTGCTCTTATTTGTGCTTTTTAAAGCTGATACCAAAATCCTACTAGGTTAACCAAGCAGAGGCAGCATAATTCCATTTGTCTTAGCCTAACAGTATTACAGTGAGGAAATTGTTGGGTTATGTGGTACTTGAGAGAGCATCAACTGTCCAGCACTATAGCAATTAATAGTAGTGGTGCTCTTAAGAAAGTGGTCTTGCTTGAGCAGAGGGGTTGGAAGAGGCAAAAAAAAAACCAAAAAAACAAAAAAAAACAAAACAAAAAAAACAACCAAAAACAACCAACATAGCTGTCAGAGACTCGTCTTGCTTACTTAATCTTTCTTACTTCTGAGCTACCTGGTACCCTAAGTCATTTGATACCAACACTGATCTGAATTAAAACATGGCTTAAAAAAAACATTGATCAGATTAGAGTTTCACTTTAAATAATTTACTGGTGATAAAAACATCAGCTAATTGTATTGCATTTTTTGTCACATTTGAAATGCAAAAACATTCACACGTGGGTGTCTGAAGAAAGAGATCTCAGCACAGGCTGTAATCCAACACCAGTTCTCATGTTCTGTATGCTCATGGTTTACCTTAAGCTCCTCAGAATCAATGAAGCCACTGTGGTCGCTGTCATATTTCCTCCATGTCTGCAATCAGAATGTGAATGCTTTAATGATATGTTTATGGCAAACAGGTCCTCGATGGTTTTACAACAAGCAACTTTTCATACCTGCATGAAGTCTTCACTTGACTTTAGCTGCTGGCATCTGAAGAACAACATGAAATTCTCTTCCGTTGGCAATACCTGAGCAAGCTGTAACAGAATTTAAGAATGATTAAATTTTGGCTCTTCATTAGGCTAGCTGAATCTGTAATAGAGCATGAAGATTTTTAAAATTGTATGAAATTGTGCTGCTGTTCACACTGCTGATACAGTATTGTGACCTGCTTATAAGCTTCATCCTGCTAGCTGAAGTGTTTGGAAGATGCCTCTGAAAGGGTTCTGGCTTGCAGCTTTGTCACAATCATCAAGGTCAAACAGAACTGGAAGTCTGAGAGAAGGGAGTGAGGTAGCATTTTACCAAAAGAGTAGCTGGGGAAAGGGGAAAAATTCACCCATGCAGAATTAGGATCTGTATCCATTGAATCAGGCTGAAGGGAAAGCATAACACAAGGATTCACAGAGGGTAAGAGTGAAGGACCATGAATTAGGAGACTGAGAAATGTAGACTACTCAGATACCAAGGAAGAGCAAGAAAGAAAGAAACACTGACATGAAGAACATGTGTGTAATGTAAATGGTTAAATATAAGGAAAAGTCAGGAGGAAAAAAAAAAGAAAATAGGGAGGATAAGGGATGGCAGTTCTCATTTGTCAGTCACAGAGATGTGTTCAAAAAGAGCTATAAATACCAGAAAGAAATCAAGAGGGCTTTTAGCCCTGCAAAACCAGGGATGGTTCTTCCAATGCTTTTTCCCTACAAAAGGCTTTTTTAAAATCAGACATTATTGTACTGATTATTGAAAATGTTCATTTACTATAACTCAATTTTGGCAAGTGACAAATGTAGAAGATGGAAAGTATGCTGTATAATTTAATGTAAAATCATGATTTGTTTTTAACAAAAGACCATTTTTTTTTCAGTCCTCAAAATGTATGAAATATGTTTTGATTAAAAAAAAAAACACTTTTTACTTGAAGAATAGACCAGCTGTGCTTACTATGGAGAAAATGGAGAAAGACAGATTTCTTAGCTGCAGTCTTTTATGTAAAATGGCATCTGCAGACTTTCTGGAGTTCCATCTTAAAATTTTGATTCAAATTTTTGGTTTTCTGCCTTCATTTCACACCCTTGAATATTTTGTTCTGCCTATTTCAGTGCTATTTTTATTGGGAACCAGCAGAGCCGTAAGTGACTTCAGCTCTCACCCCACAGACACAACAACGTTATGGAGACGTATCTCTTGTTCTCTAAAATCATATATGCGAGGAATCAGTTAAATTCTTTTAGTGTTGGTACAGCTGAAAAGACACTTCAGAGCACTCTCCTTACAGAACTTGTGCAGCTGATGACAGCCTGTCAGGCCCGTCAGAGCCTTCTGAGTGCATTTGCTAGGCTGAACATGAAATCACAATCAACCCAAGAAATGTGTTTTGTCAGCAGCTTTCTAAACTTCATCCCTTATAAATAGCATATACATGTATGGGTAAGTCTATATTTATGTGTACACAACAGCTAAATGTACGTAACTTAGTTCTGACTTATGAAAAGATGTCTTTATTTCTTTCATGACAGAAAAGCTTTGATTTTTAGAGTACACTCCTATTTAACAGCAAATGTTGAATGGAAGAACTATTTAAAATAAAGACAGTTTGGGAGAAATGGCTGATTATAACAATGGAAAAGGATTTGCCTGTGTGGAAAATATAAATAAGATGTCGTTCAATGACATAGCTAACTCCTGTGGATTTTGCAAGGGCACCGTAAAATAGTAACTGTCCAAAGGATCATTAACAGCTTATTAGCAGTACCAAACCGTATTTGAGGCACAGAATATATTACCTCTGGAAGAAAATTACCTAATTTTAAGCTATACCTCTCACCCTTTGTAAGTCTCAGGGGAAAGCATTAAATTGCTTTTTGTGGAAGACTCTGCAGTATTAAAGGGATGAGTAGATTGTGTGGAAACTGGTTCAACTTCCCAGTCCCAATTTTGTACCACTAGCAAGAAGAAAGATTGAAACCTGGTGTTATTTAAGGGACGACTTCTTTATGGGGATAAGCATACAGAGCCTTTGTGAGCCCGTTTGAGTAAGAGTGCAGACCACTGCAAGTCTGTGTATGGCAGCAACAGTAGTTTAGAGAGCCTTGACCTTTGCTGCTTTTATGGAGAAGCTTGGTTATCTCTGGATTGCAACTAATAGAGGACAGCTACAAAGCCTGAGACTGGTTTGACTCTTCTCTGGTCAGCTGCAGGCTGAAGTGGTGTCTCTGTAGGTTACCTAGCAGAAAAAATACTCTCAGTACCTAAAACAATATCAGAACTATTTTCTAGACATTGTTCTCTAAATAAATTCCATTAATATTTATTGCTATTTAAAATTCTTTTCACCTGATAGAGGGAATTTGCTTTTTAAAATCCCATAATAGAGCATGGGAGTACAAAGAATATTTTAGGCTAATAAGTAGTTGATTTTATGTCAGCAGTAATCTTCAAATAATTTGAATGTAAAATTGCTGCAGTTCTGAGTTTTGAAACTTTGTGTTTCACAGCCATATTTTATTAAAAGTATTGGTCTCAATGAGTACAAAAGGTGAACCAAAGGTCTCTTACACAATGGCAAGAGAGTGGGCAGGTCAGGCTTTGCCTTTAGCTGGAGGACGCTGGGTAATAGCCAGTGAACTAAACACAGTGTGCTTGCAAAGACAGAATCAACACTTAATCTGAGCTGAAAATCCACTTCTTCCTCTGTGAAGCCACCCAGGCCTCCTCTTTATCTCAGTCAACAGACCTTTCCTAAAAACTCATTTTTGGCTGGCACATTCCTTGTCAAATGCTGGGTGTTCATTTTGAGGGCTGGGAGGTTGATTGGCTTTATGTAAGCTTTCTTAAAAAGTGTTCACACAATTTTCAGAAAAATTATTTGATGTACTATGTAAATGAGAACAATCTGGAATTACTGGATAATTTTTTTTTATATAAGGAAGGAGAATTGAGTCCAAATACCAACGTTAATATCATACTGCTGGGCACGCACCACACATTTTGTGAGTCCCATCAGCAGTTTCCAAATCAAGCTCCATGCTGATGTAAGGGAAACAAAATATAGCTATTGGGTGTGGAAACTGCTATATTAAGGGAGAAAGTCCCCTCAGTCACTGAACTCCATACCATCGCTATTCAGTTGCTTCCGTGGATGCTGAGCATGCTTGGCACTTCACTGGGGGTGGTGAACCATATCAGACCCTATTGGATTTGCTCATCATCCCTCATTAAGTCAATATCAGAATCAGAAATAGAATTTGAAAAGTAAAACTTCCAGTTATCTTTCCTAAGTGAAGAAGCACAGTCTTTTTCAAGGCACTGTTCACACATTCTTCTTGCATCAGTGCTTGCTATACAGATACTCAAAATTACTAATTTAAATAAAATTCTTCAATAACAAATAAATTAGCATTTGTTAGTCCAAAACAAAAAAAAAATTGTTATATCTAATAAACACTACTTCCTTCAAGATGCAAAGATATTTAATCAATGCTAAGTAGTGTCAAAAGATGCACTTTTAAAAGTCCATTGTGGCTGCAAGTGAAACAAATTGTTTGTATTTCTGTGGTAGTTTGGTCCTAATTACATATGGCTTTAAACAAGTATATAAAATTCAGACATATGACAGAGGAGGAAAGGTATCGTGAAATGATCTGTTGCATCAGCACTGATACTTTGTATTGACTTCTATAGATTCTCTTCAGTCCTTTGTCTTAAAATTAGATACTGACCCAAAGCTGGTCAGTGTAGAAATTTTGCAGGCCTGGCTTGTTTCCAGCTGTTTCTTAATTAGCTCTCTAGGTCAGATTTCTTATTATCCAGAAAAATATATAATATCTTTTGATAATGAAACCGCAGTCTCACTGCAGTCAGAGTGACATAAATGAGTCATTGATTTAAGCTCAGAGAAGCGACTCTCTCAACTGTAACCCTATAACCCCACAAACTCTTTTTGACTTGCAGTGCTGAAGAGTGAGAAATTCAGAGAAACACAACAGTTCCCCCCTTTCCTAGCAAGGAATACAATTATTAAATTATACAACTGTTGAGCAGCTGTACAAGGAGGAGCTGGTTATCGTCCGCCTCTTCAGAAAACGGGAGTAAGGAATGTGAGAATTTTCTGCCTGCACTTCTGTTAAAGTTCAAGAAAGGAAATCCTAAGAAATTGTACCTTAGTCATGATTAACATGCTGATTTGGTACCATACCATATTTGGGTTTTTTTAATAATAGACTACATACAGTGACTGCCCGATTAAGTTCACTCAGATGTTATCATCACTATTAGGAATGGTGACAGAGTGTGAGTTCAAAATCACAGCTAGCACTACAACACATTACTTTTCATCAAAATACCTTTTTAACTTAAATTTCTAAAAAATAACTTTTATCTGCTTTGCAGAAAACTTAAATTGCTGCTGATGCCTTTTTATATTGAATAAAGGGAGAAAAGTTAAATGACTTGAGGTGAAATATCTGGAATGTGGTAAGGAATACATTAGTTGTTAATGAAAAAGTTTTGTTAGTGAAAAGAAAAAATAAAGATCTTAAAGGAGAGCAAGAAAATATTCTGTGTATCTAAAATTCCAAAGTATTGGCATATTATGCTCACATTGTTCTGTGCTAAATGTATTTTCTTCAAGTAATGTTACAAAGTAACTGTCTTACCTCAACTATACCTATTTTGCCATCAGTAGACTTCCCGTACTGGTCCACAAAAGCTTTCATTTCAGGAGTTAAATCCTACAAAGTTACAATGATAGAATTATTACTTTAAAATACCACAAACATATGTAAACATATTTGAATAATCTATTATTTGGCAAATTATATACCACATTTAATGAAGCACTCATACATTGCAGCTACACTCGCCGAGTGTAAATGAAAATCAGCATTGTTTTTTATCATAAATAACGTCATTTTGATACATTTTTTCTTCCTAGGGAAATATAGCTGGTGAGAATGATTGGCATCTAAATACTTAGAACGTCATTTTAGTTTACAGAATGAAAAAATTATAAAGAGAGATGTGTTAGAAGATGTGCCTAACAGTTCTTTTGTTTAAGATGGTGACATTGAAGTTCATAAGTAATTATTACTCCATTTTCTCAGTTTTCACTTTTAAATCATTAACTTGAAGGCAGTGCACAATCTTTCAAAATATGGAAAAAATTTCAGTATAATACATCTGAACACCAAAATAGTCTTGCCACGTCTTTGAGTGGATTTTTCCTGAACAATAGATGCTATTTTAATCTTAAAAGATCTCATCACACTATTATATTTTTAACTGTTTAGTATTTGGTTATCATGGAAACAAAGTCAAAATGTCACTGCTTAAATGTAGAAAGGGAGATTTAGGCAGGAGAATTCTTTTAGCAGTACCTTAAATCTGACAGAATAAAGCCATTGTTGTTGCCCATATAAATTATGGTCCCTGCTATACATCTGTTCTCTAAAGATTATTCTCATTCTACGCTACAGCAAAAAGTGCCAGTCTTGGGGTAATATCTAAATATTTGATTTCACACTCCAACTTGACCTGCCTCTCTTTGATATGAGATGTCATCAACCTTCAATACTGATTAAACTTTTAATTTTTATAATTTTTATTTCTTAGAAGTGGAAGCTAGTGAAACCATTCAGCAAGAATAGGGTTACAGTTATATTGAAACAATGGGCAATATCACCGTTATTGATGAAGTTACATCAAAAAATTAAAGGTTTAGTTGTTATAATAGATCTGATTTTATAGGACCTATGTGATTTTCTCACTGGAGATACAGGGACTCTCAGCTGTACAAAGTCCATTGTAGCTTGTCCCAAATTTCACCTGCCAAAGCTAACTAAAATGTCAGTTCCCTGTAGCTGATACAGTACGGCCTAGTATCCTATTTCTGTCAAAGTCATCCATAGCAGGTTAGTAATTTGCCATGGCTTTAATTAGAGATGTGGTTATTAATATAATGGACTTCAAAGTCACCTTTCATCTAATGATCCCAAAGTGGGGACAAGTTTGCTTAGCAGATAGAATGGAGAATTAGACATTTGGACTTTAATTAGTCCTGGTTAAATATTTTACTAATCTTTCTAATAGCAGCTCTGCAGTGCCAGACAGTGTCCAGCCATTGAAGGAGGCACAGTTGATTACAGGTTAAACGAAAGAGGAAGCTTATCCTCTAGTTCATTATTCAGAAATTATGGTGAATTGTTTGGTGTTCACTTCACCTGCTCATGAGCTGTTTGAAGAATTATTTATGCTATTCAAATAAATATTTTTGGTAAAAAAAACTTGCCTAAATTTAACCAAATCTAGTCCTAAATCTGATACAGATGCAGTGCTTAATTTCTGAAATGGAGAAACAAGCTCTTCACACCTCAGTCAGACACCTCAGAAAAGACACTTTTCCAACAAGTGGAAAAAATAGCTTTTCTTGATAAGATTTGAAAATGTAAGGATAGTTGGCATGACAGAAACACTCACATAACTGTACTCATAAATCACATACTTCTGAGGAGAAATATTGTGATTATCTGTATAGGCAGGGAAAGTGAGAAAAGGACATGGAATAGCTCAGGCAAGATCCACCACTGACATTTTATCAACCTCTGCATTGGTCACTTACACTCCAGAGTTTCTTTTGGCAATTGGCACATCCAAATATATTGCATAAATGTGGGTCGCTATAAACGCAAGCTATGTTTATACACTTCTGTAGCTTCTATCTTAAAAAAAGAGTTTTTTTAACGTGGCTGAAGTTACACAGGATCAATTCAGAATCTACCATAACACACGAAGTAAAAAGGCCTAGCGGTACCAAAGCCCAAGCACGAAAACTTCTGAGTAGACATTCCCCCTTTCAGGGGGGCTAGCCTGAATCAAGCTGCATGCTACCTTTCTGTCTGAGAAAAAGCAGCTGTGAAAGTACAAGGCTTACTGAGTGGATTAATACAAGGATTAGCATCAGAACATAATTAGAACAGTTCTGTAGTTGGGGAGAATATTGGGAAATATTAAACCATCCTATTTAATGACAGCATCAATGTGATTCTTTAATGCATGTGGCATGACTGATGTAAAATCCAGCTATGAAGAATGCATAATTGAATATTTCAAAAATAGTGAGCAGAAGAGTGACCTGAAATGCAGAAGTTAATGATGACAAAGAAGCTTTGGGGTGTTAAAAGAAGGACAGACAAGGAAATGACATATAACCTACACTAGTTTCTCACTGTGTCCCTTCTGGCAAAAGAACAGATATTCAAAGATACTGAATTAGTATCCCATGAGACAAGAAACGAACTAATGAGATGCTTGTTTAGCAAATGAGCCTTCAAATGCAAGAATCAGGTTAGATTTGAAACCTAAGATGACATATAGCCGTATTCCAGAGCCTACAGACCAGGTGCTGAATTTGGTTTTGTTACAGATCGCTCTTTTCAGCAGAACACTCTAAAGCTATGTTTGAGTCAGAGAAATGGGACAGAAAAACTTACATGTCTGAGCATTTTAGAATACAGTATCAGATACTGGCAGGAGTTATTAAAAAAACTCACATGAATGATAACATTTGTAGCAGATAAGAATAATTCTTCAAGAGTTTCTGTGTTGCTTTGATTAGGCTATGTTTTTAAGAGATGCACACTTGCTTCGAGAGAGAAAGGATCCTGATAAAATGATAAATATATTTTTCCTTGAGTTTCTAATTAATTTTTAAATTACTCAATTACATATTAGCATTTCTATTTAACAATGCCATTCATACTAAATATAAATAGGCTTTGATGTCTTCTTTCTACCAAGCTAACTTAAGTTTCCTGCACTTTGGAAAAGAAGAGAGATTTGTTCTGTTGCATTACTTGAAATGTATTAAAGTTGTTTATCTTTTCTGTGAAAAGATTTTTTCCTTCTAAAAAAACCCACATTCCTTTCCCAGATTTCTGTGGGTTTTTTTGTTGTCGTTTTTTTTTTTTTTACTTTGATTTTGCGTTATTTTATATTTAATTTTAGTTTGAACATATTCTCAGAAAAATGAGAGCCTACACCAATGTCTCTAATAAGAATTAACTGCTACCTAGACTGCAGTAACATTACAGGAATTGCTGGTTGACAGATTTTCATACGTGTAAAGTTTGTACTCATACAGTTTATATGATACAATTTTCTACAAAAACTATTAAGATTCATATTAATTAATTTTTTTCTGCATTTATGTCTAAAATATATAGGAACTTTCAAAGCAAAGTTAATTATTGAAAATCTATTTCTCAGTTTGGAGGCATTCTTATTATGAAGTATTAATCTATTTCCTCCATGCACACATCATCCACTTAAAGTATTTTTTTCCATTTCTTCCAAAGTCTTCTAGCATAGATTCATTTAGACCAATTCCATTAAGTTATATATTAGGCTTTGACACTAAAGGTGGCTCTATTTTTACATGGAATCTTTAATTTCTTTCTTTTTCCCTCTTCTTTCCCCCTCTGCATGGGTATAGTTTGGAAGAAGTGAATAATTAATGTTTCGATAACTCATACACAGAAGTGTTTTGACAACACTGTCAAAAACTTCGCTGTCTCTCTGAGCCAGGATTTGGTACTCATATTCCCGGTGAAGAGCAGTAAGTGTTTAGGAGTATCTGCAGATCTATTAAGTGACCACCAAGGGGCAGAAACGCATTTCAGCCCGTGCTGCCCATTACGTGTGAAATTAGAAGGGTCCAACTATCCTGAAGTGTTCCGTTTTTCTCCTTCCTTCTTTTTATTTTTTTTTTCTTTCTCTCCCCCCATCTCTCCGCCAGTTTTAATGAGCACATATCTAGATCAGATAAGATTAACTGCAATGGAATAAGGTCCCGTCCAAGACAGAAAGACAGCATCCATGCATTTCTTGACTTTTCTTTTTAAGCACTGTCAGAAGTATCAGCTTGTAGCCTGGCAAGGTAGGAGCAGGAGCCTCTCGTCAGTGAGGTGGACCCTGGTCTCACCTTTCCAAAGCAGACGATTTATCTGATTTGCAGCCTGCTCATTTCTAACCAAGCTATTTTCCTTTGCCCGGTGCATGAACCGTGTGATGGCAAGAGAGGACAGAAGGAACCGGGGCGCTGGAGATTGCTCAAGAAAACTCTTCTTTCCCGAAGAAGATGGAAAAGTGGGGCGAAACATTAACCTACCAAGCCCGCCTTCTTCCGTGCCTGCTGCAGCTCCTGGATGAAGTTTTGTAGCTCCTTCCCGTCCATGAACCCATTGCCTACAACACAAAGAGTTACGGCTGCCGTCACCGCTCCCTCCAAACTCTCTCTCGCTTCTCCAGTGCCGGCGGGGCCGTCTCCGCCCCGGCTGCTCCCGCCTGCGAGCGGCTCCCCGCGCACCTCGCCCTCCCCGGCACCGGCCCCTGACGGCTCC
>VXBR01009111.1:1654008-1682847 GCA_013400215.1 Cisticola juncidis | reverse complement strand
GGGTCTCCCGGCCGCGGCACCCGGGCTGGGGCCGGCCCGGGCGCGGAGCCCTCGGGAACCGACACCCCTCGACGTGGGAGGGGTGTGAGGGCGCCGAGCGGGGAGAGCACCGCTGAACGACCCACTCAGAGTGGCTGCGCATCCCTTGCTGTGGAGAGCATGCCCGTGAGACGTGGGGACAGAGGGGGAGCACATCCTCCCACTGTAGCCGTGGGGTTTCCATAAGGAAGAGGCTCCTGAATTTTGGAGCGTGGATTGCTGCACCTCAGGATATCCTGGTACAAGAAAAAGAAAACAAACAAATAAACAAAAACCCAAAAAAGCAAAAACCACTTGGGGCACCACGAGGGGTGTAAGGAACCCGTGTTTCACCGTTCCATCCCCAGTTCAGACCTGCTGACAGCTTTGCACAGAGCTGATCTCTGAAGAGCATCAATCCTTTACCTGGCATTCCTTCTGAGATATATGGAGATATCCGTATTGAGACAGCATAGAAAGAGTGCAGAGGCATGAGACACACTACCACCGTCTGCTCTGACTGAGCAAGAGCTTTTTTTTTGGTAGACCAGCTTTGGAGACTTACTCTCTTATAAGCAGTAAGTTGGAGGAAGGGGACAGAGCAGCTTACAGAAATCTTTCTCTTGCAGTGGGGAAACAAGATGCTATGCTGGTAATGCTGACTAAGTCCTTTTTGGGATGACTAGTTTCAGTCATCAAGGCTACCTGGGTACCCTGAAACCCAAAACTGCATTTTTCCTTCCAGTAGTATCCTTCAAATACCACACTGAGTTATAATGGTTTGATGGTCAAGATGACTGGCTGATAGGATATTGCCAGATGCAGTAGGAGTACAGTAAAGATGAGATGTGCAAACAGCTGGGAACCTCAGAAATCTCCATGTGTTAAGTGATTGGTGTGACTAACAGTAGGACTCACAATGTTAAGACTTACAAATAGCATGAACATAAAAAAATAACGGGATAATGCAGACGCCAGCAAAATGCCAGTGGGGATGGATAACCCATCAGGATGAGAGGGGGATGTTTAGTTAAAGGCTGACATGTCATGAGAGGGATTTCAGTAGATTGGGTGGCTGAAATCTTGTATGCATTATGGAACAAGTTGTGGACATAGTGATTAAGTAATCATGAGCCCTTATACTTGATTCCTTCCAACTTTCCATTCTCCTGTTTCTCCACCTCTCTCCTTCTGGCACTGCCGTTTGGCTGAGAGTTCTTCAAGAGATGCACCAGGTTGGCCTGGGGTTTTTTTCAGCTACTGAACAAAGAAGAAGCTAAGTGAAAAGACACTAGAAACTGATTCTTAATCTCTTCAGTTAAAAATATTTGTATTAGTTTAAAATGTTTAGACTAGTTTTGCCATCACAAATATCCATTATACTTTCAAAAGGGCTGAAGAAATGTAAATATTTCCTTGCAATCAGGCTCTGTGCTTCAACGTGTAAAAAAGAAATAAAATATCATGACTGGGCCAATTTCCCATCTAGGAACTGCTTTTCAGGCATGGCTTTCTCAGAGAAGGAGACTTCAGTGGGAGCCATATCGTGAAACTTTTGTAATCTCCCTACATCTTTTCTTGAAAGTAAAAATCTGAAACGAATATATTTGCAGTCAGAATTTCCATAAAGTAGCAATAATGGCCGGAAAAGAGAGACTTCATGAGGCTTATTTTTACTAGGAGAAAGGACATGGCCGAGCTCTGGCCTCAACAAATGGAAGCACAATGAATCAAGCCTGGGATTATTCTTTGTTCTTTGAAAAGACAATGGGGTGCCAGTGACGCAAGGACACTGGAAGGAGACAAAGGTGGAACTAGCATTTCCTTCATTTTTAGATAGAAGATGTCTGTGCCAGTGAGGCAACTTCTTATACGCCAAGCATATTAAATTACCCTGTCCAGTGCAGAATTTCAGCTTCCAGCAAGCCTGCAGGAAAATAAACCAAGTACTGAACCTGTTTCAACAGACCTCTGACTTGCATCTGATGTTGATTTGCTCTTTTCTGCTTACCATTTTCCAATGGCACATCACATCTTGTTCTCATCCCTTTTCCCTGACCCAAAAGACTGTAGCTGAATGGGAGCGAAGAATTTAGCATTGTTTGGGGCCAGCTCAACCTTGTTCATCTGACTGTTCAGACTTTTAAACGAACAGGAGCAGCAATGTTTACATTTTAAAAAGTTCTCAGAATAAAATATTTTACATAGGTCATATGTGGCCAGGAGGATTTAAAATAAGTCTCACATGAACTTTTGCTTCTTCTCCCCGTAACTGTAGAATTGAATGCAGATGCTTGGACACGTTGACCTCTCATTATGCTAACATCTACAAAATCAGTATTGGCTCCAGAGCATTTATGCATCTTTGTGCATTCTTTATAAAACAGTATATCAAGGTGAATGGGCTTCTAAGTTCTCTGCTGCACTTGACACGATCCTTCTGCACAGGCATAAAGGTAGCAGACATTTCCTTGCAAAAATAATCACTTACATAACTAACTGCACACCATATTTTTATGATTAATGAATAACCAAGCCAGCATTCATATTTAATCCCACTGGACTCTGCTTATGCAAAACTAAATCGCAAACTGGTCATTTCAATTCAAGAAGCTAATAATTTCCATTGAAAGAGGAAGCACGGGAAAAGATTTAAAAATGTAGATATATACAGGATGTGATCCATAATCCAATGAAGTCCATGCAAATTTTCTAGAGGGCTTTATGCAAGGACAAAATTCTTCTCATTTTCAGAAATTATATGTATTATATGATAAGCAGATACACACATTGATTAATGAATTACTTTACTGAGAAGCCTAAACCTTATTGTTCCTTTTTACAAGAGCTACATGAACCAGATCCATATCTGGCAGAAAGCAGAAAAGCTCCACTGAAGCCAGCTAGGAATTTAACTCAGTATCTGAGTGATGATGATTTTCTTTGAAAACATTTGTTCAAATGGTTTTCATTAATATTTTTTTTGTACGTGTCTTTTCCGAGACTTCTTAACTCTGACTACCAGACTTCTCTCTTCACTCTTAGTAAACACCTAATGATAATAGCCCAAGGTTTTCTCAAGATGTGTGGAAATCAAATATACCAATTATAACTTAGACTATCCCCCAAACAAATAACAGGACAAGTAATTTGCAGTCAGAAAACACAAAAATTAAGCATCATGTGAAGCATCACAAACTTGATTTTGTTGAGCAGAAATCAAAAGAGATGGAAATATAAGAACTTTAAAATGAACATGTCTAACATGAACAGCACAAAAGCTCCACAAAGACCATGGAAGTTGTTAACTTAGCTCTTCTCAGTCCATCATCAGAAGTTATATCAAACGCAAGGGCTGTTTTGTCACCTCTCTTTTGAAAGGCTGCATTCTTGTTTGATCCTGAGTTGTCGCTGAGTTTGCCTTCTGAATTTCTTCTTTCCTATTAGATCCTTAGTGACTATTAGCAATACAATCATTCCTGAGAGATGTGGAAGGAAATCCTGGTCTTTGGCTGAAGTTGCCAGCTTTTCCATGTGGAACTATAAAAGTAAGAATCATTTTGAAGCAAATGATTCCAGAGATTTTAATTATAACCTTTTCATGATACAGAGAAGGTCTCTCTTGTTCTTCTGCACTCTTACATTAAAATACATATCTGAAAAATATTATAACTGGAAGCCTTTCATAAAAATATGAAGATTATATTAATTCTGAAAAAGGGATAACACCTATACCTATAGAGAGTATAGCATACTACAGCATAGCATACAATACCATAGTATAGCATAGTGTAATATATCCTGCTATTGTCACTCTCAATGATGACAACGATGTACAAACCAGATGATAGATATGGGCTGGTGCTTTATAAAGTGATCCTTGGAATCCAAACCTTGGAAGACTTTTTTCTTTTAAATCTTTGATCCAGGTACTGAAATAAGATCCTCAGGCTTACACCTGACACATAAACCAGGCAGAGAAGCTGGAACAGTGTTGGTACCTGGTTTGGGCTGTGGAAGAATTTGCAGAGGTAGTGTTGGGCTCTAGAATGCAGCCTGAGATGTGTACAGCTATCACCAAGTATGGCTACCTGTGAGTGAGGGAACATGTCTTTTCAGAATATTTGGCTAATACTACAGAATAGTTTATTGCTTACCTTTTCTTTACATTTTACTCAGTATTTCTATTCTCTAAAAATGAAAAAGAAAATGCAGCATTGAAATACACTCTCTGTTAAGCTGCCCTTGGATTATACAGTCATTATGGTAAACCACTATTGGCACAGGAAATATATTATGTAAATAGTGGAGTAGACGAGCCTTTGCTGGTTTTTACAGACAATATTATATAGAGACAGAAATATATTTTTTATGCACAAGACAGAATGGTTCAAAATAATTTTGAAGACTTAAAATTTATTTTAACAGAAACTGCAAATTGATGAGTCACTTGTGAATTCACATTGCAGCATAATCCTAGCTTTAACCTTGTGACAGGTGAAGCTACCGCCTAATTCATCCCTTTCTAATCTACTTTATATCTTTACAGTCTCATTTGTAGCTTTCCAAGAAGAAGAATAATGACAAGGCAATTCTCAACAATAGTTTTGCTAGCATTAGAAGGCCAATAGTCTATGCAACCATGCTTTGCCATGTCTTCTCACCGTGTAAGATCCTCAGAGACATCAGAACATTTCATTCTTTACTTTGCAGCTCCCTTCCTTCAAAAACTACATGGATGCCCTGCACAGACCTGACAGGTGGCACTGACCTGGCTCCAACCCAGCCATTCCCAAGAGCTGGGAGCATGAGAGTCTGTGGCTCCAGACATGGGGAAACAGCTTTTTTGTTTGAAGGAATACAACACCATGTTCATGCACGAAAGGTTGTACTGGGTTGTCAGTGTATCAGTACCACCAGAAATAGCACCTGGTGTGGATGGGATCTGTTTGATGACTTGTTTGGTACTATAGACCAACCACAGCCAAGCAGAAAACAAGGCAAATCATGCAGCATTCTTGGATTTAGCCTCAGCTTTCCCAAGATAATGCCCAACTTCGTATTGTCTTGTATTTTGTTGCTAACTACCTGGCTAACTATGAGATTTACAAGAGCCTTAGCAGATGACCTAACTCATACCAGTAGAAAGCAGCTTGGGGATGACCTAACTCATGCCAGGAAAAGCAGCTCCTCTTGCCCACCTGCCACAATCCTATAGTACCTTTACCCTGGTGGCCTTGAGGTGTTGTGCCACAGCCAAAACTACCCCTGCCACAAGGAGACCTTCAGCTGCTGCCTTGAATTTTCTCCATGGCACAAGACTGACTGGGGATGGGCTGCAGGCCACTGGACCCAGGGCTGTCTATGAGAACCTGATACAGTGTTCACTAACATCAGTGTTCATCCTTGATTTTCAGTGAGTTCAGTGGGATTTTTAGTGGCTGATGTTGCTATATGACAGACTGGATTTTTATTTTCTTTTGTTTGGATTTTCTTCCTGTTCCACTGTTGGATAGTGTGTATTTGCATGCAATTCCAAGCAAATCCAGCAGAGTTTAATTGTCTAGCAAGTACTTACCTGGGATGTTAGTGCTGCTGATAGTGGTAGTAATCACTAAAACTTTCAGAGATCCACCATGTGAGACATTTTACTGGAAGACAACTGGAAATTTAGGATCCTGATCCTAAATTTTAGCATCCTAAAAGGTTTGCATGACTCTTTGGAGGATTTCAGAACTTCTTTTGAGTATTTAGGACATTTTCACTGTACATCCTGGAGAATTCAGACTGTCTAGTTTACAGGGCAGTGTGCATGCTTTGGCCGAGCGTTAGCTCTGCAGTGGGAGGAGAGCTGGGTGTGTGTCAGTGGTCCCTGTTCCCAGAGTCCTCGCTTCCTGAGCACTGGCTTCTTATTTTTTTTTTGCAAAGAAACTTGAGCTGACAGCTGAAAGGAAAAATAGTACGCCCACAGGTCCTGCTGTCCTGGTGAGTGGGGGAGCAAGGCTGTGGGGAGCACCCTGGGGCACACCTGCCCTGCAGCCCAGACACATCCATGGGGCACTGTTCTGCTAGGAGGGAAAGCTGATTGTGTGGCCAAAGGCACAGGACTTAGGGGTACATCAGATGTGGTGGGATCCATGTGGAATGGTTTGGGGGGTCAATTCCCTGGGGACAAAATGAGAGACAAATCTTCCTTTCTGTTTTCTTTGCATCATCTGAACTGAACTCGATGCTCTTTAAGAAGAGCATGAATCATGAGAAATACAACCTGTGTCCCAGAGTAGTTATGTAGGATGATCACATACTGTTAATTTGTAACTAGGAAATGCAGAGTTTTTCATAAAGGTTGAATTAAAAACATAAACCATAGACTTTTCTTGTTTGGGTTCACAGCACAGGCCTATCCCATACAATCTGCAAGGGTCTACCACAGCATTAACTGTTGCTTGAAAAAGTATTCATTTTAGCGAAGTTACAGAATATGAAGTTGTTTAATAAGTAGCTTCAACCTTTTGTAAGTAATGGAAAAACTTGTGTTATCTCATTCCAAATTCTTTTATTACAGTTATAGGTCAACCCACACAACTTCAAAGCCATAAAATTACACAGTGAGAGTCTCAAAGGGTAATATGGAAAAAACAATAAATAAAGCAAACAATATTATAAGGTGAACAGGTTCATCTTCCAACAGTGTTGAACTCAAAACTAGCTCAGCAAAAATGACGTAAGTGACATTGTAGTAAAAATTTCAGTCAATGCATGCTGCTGCACACCGCTGTGAGTTCTTGGTATGGACAAAAATAAGTGTGATCAATTATTACTGCAGCTAGAAGTCCACAGAAGCAGGCATGTAACTCTGTTTACTTTACCCATGCAAATACCACAGCTATAATTCAGCTGTAAAGTCCGTTCTTATGCACAGCTCTCACTGAAGATCAGTGCCTGGTAATCCTGTATATCAAAGGGAGAATAACTCTTCTATATGCTATTTATCTCCCAAATTATATGGGCTTCTTTCACATAACTTTTGGCATTCTTCTACTTTTAACATTTTTCTACCTTTCATATTTCCAGCATCTTATCTTCTTTCTTATCTTTCTTATTAAAATATGTGTGTGATTTTATCAGGAGTATAGAGTATTTCACTGTACAAGCAGACTTTAGAACACTGTTTTACATGCCCATGATCTATTAAAAATAAAAAGTTCTTTAGAAATTTAAATAATTTACTTTGTAGATGAGTTCAAAATTAGAAAAGAGAAATTTAGTAAGGAATCTCTTTTTAAATTCTCCTAGGCATATTACTTCTGAAGGGAATTGACAGCTTCTTCTAAGTAGCTCCTGGAAATGATTGCAGCATCTGATAAGCACAGCGGCTTCTTGGAACCTTGTAAATGATGCATTAAAAAGCATTTATTTTGTTTTACTTCAAAATTTGATCCATTCTACATGCCTGCACTCAAGTTCAAGATTAGAAGCTTTCCTTCCAACAATTCATAACATAACCACTTATCAAAATTGTCCAAGGTTTGCAGTAAAATTATGATTAGAAGGTTTGATATAAAAGCTGGACTCTTTTCTGAGCAAAGATCAGGGCCTCACCTCATGATTGTGGAAAGAAATGACATTTACAACAACCAGAAAATGGAAAATGTTAGCAAGTTAAAGCAAACAGAAGCTAAACATTAGGCTTTCACAACACAACAGTGCAGTGTGTCCAACCTGTTATCAGTTTACAACTTTAGCCTCAGAGTCCTCTTTCCAAACTCACTAAGTTCTTTGTTAATTTTTGATTGAGATCGACCTGGATTGCACCGCCGTTCCCACTGTGCCTTGGGCAGTGCTGCTGCTGTGGGAGCCAGCAGAAGTGCAAGGGCTGTGCAGACCAACCTGCTGCATTATTTCTCATGAGTGAATCTGAGTATTTAGTACCTTACATGGAAAGATTTTGAGGAGCTTGCTTTCTCTTCTCAGCTAAGGACTAGCTGTGGCCACCAGCAGGGCTGCCAGTTTGACAAGTGGAAGCAATGTAAACAAGGAAAAGTTCATCATATATTTAAATAGCTCTGAACTAAGCAAAACAATGACATTTTGCACTCAATCATGCCACAAAAATGTGTCATTCATTGGTCTCTGTACTTTCAGGGCACAGACTTACTGCCCCGGTGGTTTTGTCTTGGTCTCACTAACTGCAACACAAGACTAACCTCAGTTCCAGGTTTCTAGTCTCACATCTGTGTGAGAAGCATAGAGACACTTTCAGAAAGCCTCTTGTCTTCCACAGTCCCACCAGTAGGATTTTTACACTTGTTTTCTTTGTGTCCCACCATTGGCTGTAGTAGGGCCCTTCACATGAAGCATGGGAATCCTAGACATTCGGGCTTGGGCTGGCTCTCAGACACCAGTTTGTCTGCAGTGAACTTGTCCCAGACTTGCTGGGAATGAGAAAAAATAGCCAGAGGTTTCCCCAGCTTTTCAGCAATGTCTCACTGCTCTATTTCAGTTTCAGAGTGACTATTTTGAAATGTCTGTCCCTCTGTTTCTCATCACGTCTTTAGACTTTCCGCAGCCTGAAGGAAGGTAAGGAAGTACCTGCCTCTGTGCCATGGAAAAGCCTGGAAAAGGCAAAAGTGACAGATAAAAGCTGTACTCTCAAAATGAGTGCAAAACAGCCTGAAACAATATGGCCAGAATGGACAGAGGAAAATATACCAGAAAGCCACAAAAAATTAATAAACCAATGGAGAAATAGTGGAATTTATGAGGTTTAACACCAGCATCACTGCAGCCTGAAGAGCCTGAATTAGACCTGAAGGAGGACCCAAGAAAGGATTATTCTTCTCCCTCCACTGTATAGAGGGTAACTCTCTCCAGCCACACATAAGAAGATGAACTGTTCTGATGCTGACAGCTCCAGTAGCTTCTCTTGAAGTCATTCCCATGACTAAAGGACAGACACACCAGAAAGTAAATATTTCTTGTGACCTCCATTCAAGTCCTGCATTTATGTAATGGTGCATGTGCTTGACTGACCAAAATCTTGCATTGTAGGTGTCTCACATAGTTTGGAGCAGGCTTATTCTGATTTGCCATTCTTATGTCATTCTGATTTGCCAAAGTTTATTATTTCATGAATATCCTCTATGCCTTTTGGAGTGACACTTTTCCTCTTCTCTGTGATATTCTCTAGTGTTCAATAAGTGGAGGAATTAGGAGTGTTTCACATGGCTGCTCTTCAGTTTCTGAAACACACAGAGCCTTTATCTTTCAGAAAAGCTTGCTAACTTCAGTAAGCCTTTCCAGTACTGTTCCTAAGGACTTGAAACAATCTCTTTCACCATACATTTTCCATTGAAAAGCCAAGTTCCTAGAGTAGGTTTAATCCTTAATCTTTATAATTAATGTTTCTAGTAACGTGAAGATGCATTTTTAAGTACTGCAAGCTGCATCTCCCTTGGATGCCAGGGCAGGACTTTTTAGCTCACAATGCACATGTGTATGTCTGGCTTGTTGATCCTTTGTGTGTTGCTATAAAAGCCATAATCCTTCTCCAGTTTCTTACACAGGACTCATATTCTTCCCTTTTGCTACACATACAGCTTCAAGGTCATTTGTTCTTCAAACTAATGTACAAAGCAGATACAATTCAAGAAAGTGGGAGGAGGCTTTGATTTCACAGGAGGCACAGTGGGCAGTCTGGATTCTTTAGGCAACAAAGTCGGCGGAAGCTTTCTTCATGGTCACTCCTTCATGGGGAGAACACTGGTAATTGCACTTCATGATCTCCTCTCTCCATATCATTAAAAGACAGTAAAGCACAAGCAAACAGCCACAGAGTGCTCCTAAACTGTTGGCAACCAGAAAGTATCTGGAACTTGCATGTTGAAGACATGGCCCAGGAAATCCCACCAGAGGTGACCCCCATGGAGCACCCTGAGTTGAAGCAGGATTTTTGCACTGAGCTAGGTGAATGTCCAATGTGATTTTCTGCTCTTTGAATCAGAGTTGTTAAAAAATGCTAAAAACAGGTAAAAATGTAATACTTTGCATCTCAGCTTTTCAAGTGGATCTTTCTTTGTCCTAAGAGGAGAAAAGTTTGGCAACAGAATAATACATATTGTTTAGTCAGATTGCCTGATAAAGGCAATACTGTTTGGAGATTTATGTCTGGTTCCAAGGTCTGTATCTAGGCACCTGTGAATGCACTGTATGACTTTCCAAAACTCAAATGTACACAGATCCTATTAGAGCATTGGAAGCAGCAGACACTCACCATAATTTCCTGAAGGCTTTTTCCTGAAGGTGGTAAAGATAATAATTCTCATCAGTTTTAGGACCTTTTCTGATGTTTACCTGTAGCTCAAGATGGAAGAAAGTGAATTTCTTCCTAAACTGCCTTAGTGGAATATTTTCTTTTTAATTTTTTTTCAGGACCACAGCTGATTTATGATTACAACTGCAATGGCCACTGAAACACACATCACTGTGCCTGAATGATCTTCATATTTAGGTGTCTGATGTTTCATTTAACTCCACTGAGCTCAAGCCTTAAGTTTGGAAAGTCCGCAAATTTCCTGCATCAGCAATTCTGTTCAGGCTACATAATGATCAAGACATTATATCAAATTTTCCCAGGACCAGAAGAGATGAGATGAAATTAAGTGACTAGTCTAAGATAAAACTAGTTGGATCAGATATAGTTAACCCAAATTGCTTGTGAAGATCTATTTTAAACTTAAGATTAACAAGTTTGTATTGCTGCAGGCATCACACTCTCAGACTGGTTAACACCAGTTGCTCTCCCGGACATGCTCTCCAGATTAACCAGGCATGAAGTAACAGATCCTAAATATAGGCTTCTATTTTTGTTAGAAGGTGTTGTCCTTACCAGGTAAAATATCTCTTTCCTTCTCTTAGTAGCATATATGGTTTTTATACAGTCACTTTCTTTAAAGCAGAGGCAAAGTAGCAATAGAGTGATCACTGGTAAGTATTTGACATTGGCAAGTAAAAGTATTCGGAACCATCAAGGGGAATTTGGTGCAATTATTTTAGTAGCTCTCCTTAATGATGTTGAAGTCTTTCTAATGCCTTTAAGTATGTGGCACTTAGAAAACTATGACTTAAATCATTGTTCATGAAAATGCTGTTATTTGTCAGGGAGTGATAGTCTGGGAGATGTACCTTGGCTTCAGTCTCCACTACTAGANGGGAAGGACAACAAAAACTTTCAAATGTGTCTGTTTCTGTGGTTTCTTGTTAGAAAACAAGAAAATTAGTTGCCCATTTTTAATTTTTTTTTCCTCAGGGTTTTATTTATGAGAAGGTAAGGAGAGAGGTCCTTTAATTTTTAGCAGGAAATACCCTTGTTTTACCAGCTCCTGCAGTCTTGGCTCAGTAAGGCACCTTGTTACCAGTACCAGGTCACCATGCCCAAGAAATCTCACACCACTGGAAGGAGTCCCAAATACTCTTGTTCAAACACTCCCCCAGCTCACCCTTGTATCATCCACACAAAGCAGCTCTAACATCAGATTAAATGGCCTCCAGATGATCCCCAGCTTGGGGAGACACTTTGTACTGAGAAAAATCAGTTTGACAATAGTCATGTGGACAAAGGTGGCTTGGTAGGTGAGCAGATTACTCTCAGTAATTAGAGAAATCCTTAAGCATTTCTAATGACCAGGATAGGACATGTAGGGGAGACTAGGAAGAGGGTGAATATCCAGGTCAGAGGGCATAAAATCCACCTAAGTGCCTCCTCATTAAAGTAATGAGCAGCGCCACAGGTCTCTATAGCTATATATTTGTTTTAATGCATTGAAACCTAAATTTTTTTTTTACTGCATGGCACTCCACATTTGCCATTGGATTAGTGACTAACCTGCTTGTAAACGAATTGGGCAATTTCTTTTTCCCATCTGTGCTTAAAAAAGTGATTCTGGGAAGGAAAGCCAACTCCTGCAGAATAGAGATAATAATCTAATAAAGGAAAGAAATTCAGAAAAAAGAGGTAAGTAGGAATCACTTCTATGTTAATTGCTGTTAATTGTATTTTCTTGACATTTACAGCTTCAAGACCTGTAGGGTCAGTATTCAAGATTTTAGCACCTGTGGTAAATACACCTCCAAAATTGATACATCCCACTTTTCTTCAATTGTATGTAGGCAAAGCTTAGAAATACTTTGTTTTACAAGGTATTAGTACAAATGTTGCCTGCAGAGCAAGAGCCTGACCAAGAAGTAAAGAATCCTGTTTTCTCCAGAGGAATTTGAGTGAAGCCTGAAATGCATTTGTATTGAAAATAGTGTTGTGCAGATTTGTCCCAGTGTTTCTAAAGGTGTCTCTTAAAACCATCCAAGACACTATTTTGTATCTAGTTCACTTGGGTAATAGGGAATGCAAGAAAGGATTAATCTCTGTTCTAAGATACGTAACATAGAATTCATTATTTACATGGTAGACAAAAAAGTTCTATTTTGTTCAATACAGGTTTTGAATTAAATTTGTATTGTATAAGTGAACTTCTTGCTGGTGACCTGCATCCATGAAGGACAAAGAACTCTTTCCACTGTTCATAACCCTGTTACCAGGACTTCAGTGGTGATGGCTGGGTATGGCATGGATATGACAAATTTTCTTTATCCACAGGAATCTCTTGTCTTTCATTTCTTCTGCATAACCTAAAAATCTAAAAGGTATTTGAATCTATGACTCACATTTGAAAATAAGTATATAAAGAGCACAGGTACATTTTTCAAGGAATATTTTCCCATTTTTGTTGGTGATTCAGAACTGAATAACAAGGAATGCAAGGTGTGCTTTTACTGATGGGTAGAGTGGATGACCATAAGGCAACCACCAAGCTGAGGCACATGGGTCCTCTGCCTCAAGTCTCCCTTCAGAGGTTGTCAGGTCCTCTGCTGAATAGCAGATCTTAAGCCCTAGTGCTGCTTGTTCCAGACTTGTAACAGCTGCTAGTGCAGCCCTAGATGTTACCTTTCTTTATTTCTGTTTCTCTGAAATCCCTCTTTCTGTGATGAGAGGTGTGTTGAGCTCAGGAGAAGAGAATCATTCACAAAACTACAGTTGCTCTGGATTTCAGTGGACTCCAATTCCTGTGGATCCTGGTGAGGTATCTATCTTCCTCCAGGGTTTGTACTTCTCTCCTTTCTCTTCCTTCATCTCCAAAACCGTGAAGAGCAGTTTCGTCTTCTCCTTTCTGCCCGTGAGTCAGCACATGGTGGGGTACCTCAGGCTGGGTTCCCTCTATCCTGCCCTTGCAGCTGTTTGACACTGAATTGTGTAGCTGCATGTTCCTTTGTCCAAAGAGAAGGAGTACCTTCCCAGCTGCTAGGCACTCTCCTGAGCTAAAGGAGGAGAGCTACCTGCTTTCTTGTCTCTGTGCAGACATTAACAGGAGACAGGATAGAAACAGGGACATCCCTTTGCCCAAAGGAATACCTGGAGAGTAATGCTTATCTTCTGGCCAATTAATATTTAATCATCCTATATAAAATGTCTCCAACAGGAAAAATTGCAAGTGGGATTTTTTTACTTCCCCTTACCCACAAGAATATGTGGTAATCTTAAAGTGAGAGCTTTCTTCTCTTGAAAAGTGTAAGGCACCACGGGTTCAAATGCTTAAAATCAGAGTAGCAGGGTGTAATCCCAGCTCCCAGACCCTACTGAACACTTTGCTCAAATTTGTGGTTAAAGACTGTTGTGTGGAAGTTTCCTTTTTTCTGAAGTCGCTGCCTGGCTTGACCTGTATTATAACAATCCCTGACAAACCTTCCAGGCTTATTTGAAAAGCTCAGTTCTGTGGCTGCCAAATTCTGAAGTGTTCTTTACACGGTGAAAGGAGACATACCTATTCTGAGGAGAAATGCTTTAAATGCCCTATTATCTCAGCATACAGCCAGCATTTAGGGGCTGTGGGGAATGCCCTTGGGGCCTGGGAGGCCCCTGCCAGACCCAGTACTTTGGAAATTTCCACTTGGCTTGTAAGAATCTTCGTCCCTGCCTTAGTCCAGCTCCCAAGTCTGGAGGCAAAGGTCAAAATACACAGCCAGAACACTGACTGGTGCAATGGCTGGGTTTTACAAGGTCTGTGCTGAGGACTGTCTTTCAACAAAGTACTGACCCATTAAAAATTATATACTTACAGTATGGAAAACTTAGAAATTTGCCATCTCAGAGTATTTTGCTGCCTAAGTAGGAACATGATAAGACACACTGTTTACTTTTATGGCCAGTAAAGTAAAGCCTGTTCTCAGAAGCAGGTCTCTTAAGGGGCTGTCCATTGCTAACATGAGACTTTAGACAGATTTTATCCTTCTGACATTCAGTGGAACAAATATCCTGTAGTTTGCAGATAAGGATCACTCCAGGATCAGTTTCAGTTTGACACAGTTGTTTCAAAATTCGCCTTGGGTATATTTTTTCCCTTCAGCTTTATCTAAAAAACTAATCAGCCTGGCTAATGAATTAAAGGGGTCAGAGGAATCAATGGTCCTTATTTGCATTAATTTAATTTACCTGTTTTATTGAAAAAGGAGAGACAGGTCTGGTATTCGCAAATAACTGATAAAGAATGAACATAATTCAGTAAAAAATATTCTGATTCTCTTGTTATGAACATACACTGAAAATATAAATATTTTTTAAATTAAAAAAACTTATCATGTGAAAGTGATCTCTGGACAAGTAAATGGTGCAATTGAAAGGAAGGATTACTGAATAGCTGAGGTCCTGCTGTTAGACTTAGGAGGTCTGGACTCAGTGCTCCCTGAACCCACGACTCCCTGAATGGCTCTGGGAGCTCTTTGGATCTCTGGTGCTTCTATTTCCCATTCATGAATTTTCTTTCTTAGAGCAGTATGGTGAAAATGAATACCTGAGAAGCTAAGGATTCAGATTTTCAGTTGTGCAATATGGTAAGAATAGAAGACCAATACAAAAGAAAAAAGGTCAGTCTCTTCTGAATGGGTTAAAGAAATGTAGTGAGAAAACTGGAAGGGCTGACAATGTTTTTTTGTTAAAGTCCCTCTTGTTTTTCCATGACATGCTAAGCTAGCTCTGTAATACAGAAGGCTATAAGAAACCTTATTTGAAAGCACAAGGTTTGTTTCCAAAACTGTATGGTTCCTAATCATTCTTGAGACCTTTGGAAAATTGCACCTCATTCTTCTGGAAATTATTATATGTATTTAAGGTAATGAACTTTCTTGTCTGACTGCAGGCTGCAGTATCAAAAAGACTCGTGACTATTCCTATAATATTTGCTCAGAAGAAAAATACTCTGAATTTAGGTCCCACTTCTGCTGAAGCATACCTGCTTTTCATTGCAAGGACAGGGGATGTCAGCTGCAGGCAGGACTTTTTTAGAGTTAGTGAGTTGGCTCAGGTGGTAAACAAAACTTGTCTGAGCCAGCCTCCTTTCTGCAGAAGTAACACACAATTTGATGCTACACAGTTCCTGCAGAGAAACCTGAACCATTCCTGTGGCTCCAGCTGGGACCAGAGAAGGTGGGTGAGCTGCGGCAGCCACTGTGATGTGCTGCACTAGCATGGCCCCATTGAGGCAAAATATCTTCATTTGCAGCAAATACTAAAGGTGTGACATTTTATGCAACTCATTTTAGTTCCTGAGCAGTTATAAAAATGAACTCCTCAGGTTATCCGTGGTAATCTTGTATTGAAAATTTATTGATATAAGTCCCGTAGTAACTCTTAGATGTATAATTTCTCATATAAACTTCCTTAACCACTAGGTAGAGAAAATGTTTGTTCCCCTCTTGCATGCAAAAGTGAATGGCTTTTATGACAGGAAGAAAATGCCCTTTTTGCAGGCCACAAAGAAGCACGGGGATAGATGTGTAAACAGGGCCCTCATGCTCAGAGTTCATGCTTACATTGAGACAGAAGCAGAAGCCAAATGTAGATTTCTGCATCTCAGACAGCTGCAGACACCAACAGGGGAAGCAGATCCCCATCAAGGGTTTGAATGAAAGGGTTGTGTCATGATCAGTTCAGAAAAGAACAAATTTCAGCAAGATTCACAAGCATTGTGGCACCAGCTCAGCACTAACCAGCCCCCCATGTAACTCCTACAGTCAGGAGAAGATTATCTGGTAAAACACCGATTCCTGAAAGGCCATCTCCGTCTCCCTGAGGACCTCAGTGCTTATCTATATGGGAGGAGATTTTGAGCTAATGTTTGCAGAAAGGGATGATTTTAAGACACCTCTCTGGGGCTTTTCTTCTTTGCTGACTTAGGTGGCTTTCCCCTGGGTAACCAGTTTGCCTATCTCTTTAGAAATGCAGCTCTGTTTCCAGCCTGTGTAAGCCAGGCAGGCTCCCTCCCAGACATGTGCATCAGAGGGATAGAGGACAGCTGTCTAAGATCCCTTGTGTTTCCAGCCCTTTGTTAGTATTCATAGCAATAGTTCAAAACTGGAGCCATTCAAATCTTTTCTGTCTATAGAGAAAGAAATGAAACAAATATTTAACTTTAACAGCAGGGCAGGAAGGAATGTTCCACAGAGCTCCATGATGCTCCTATTGACTTTCTCTTTGCACCATGCTTTTGAATTTCTACCCTCTTATTTGGTGAAAATGTAAGGACAAAAGTCCCCAAGCTCTTTTTATCTCTGCAACAAGTTCTGGTTTTAACAGGAGTCATTCTGGGGGTACTAGAGAAAGAAGAGGGAACATTGGACTCAGGGGACACATTTCCACAGGGTAATGCTATTGAGCTACTTGATTGGTGCACTCCATTCTGCCTAGGGATTAAAGCTAGGAAGGTATTTGGAAAACTACCTGCTCACTCATTTGGCTGAAGTATGCTCACAAAGTACCCATCTGTGTTTATAACTGCTCCGTGCAGATTTTTGGCAGATGTTGTGCTGTTAGCCTGAAATATGGTCCTTTGTTCTCCTTAATGATCAAGAGCTGTTAATACCACACTGAGTTTCTGATGTCTTTTTGTTGGTCAGTACTCTCTATCCTCTTTACTCCAGCAGAAACAGGAATGGAAGCAGTGGCAGCAGACCACTGCAACTTCCACTCATCTGATGTTACAGACTGGAAAAGTGAGAAGGTGTCTGGGAGGAAGAGCCATTTTCTTTTAATCAATTATTAACTGGTAAGTCACTCCAGCCAATCTTTGCTCTGAGCTGAGTGAAACTTGTAAGCAGGTTTTTGTGCAGATCAGGCTTACCTGAAACCAAGTGCTAGAAAAATAATATTCTGGGCAAACGTACTGAAAAAATTAGGCAGATGACAAACTGGAGAAAATGAGAATATGCCTACTTATAATTGCAGAAAGGTTCTCATCCTAAGTATCATAAAGCTCTTAAAAACCCGGAAATAAACACAGTGTGTGAGGACTGTTCCCTTTTACCCCTAGAAACAATACATTTCTAGAATGAAAGAAGAATGCAAGAGGCCTTTCTATTACCACCCTTGGCAGCACTGCAGTGATGAACAGCCTATCTAGTAGCAGGTTATGTTGGCCAAATATAACAGCCTAGTACCAGCTTGGGAGAATGTTGTTACTAGGGCAGCTATTTTTACTGGGAGTGATATAACACCTGTAGCTAGTAGATGTTGACAAAACACTGATGATGTCTTCGCCACCACAATACCCCTTAAAATGGAGAAGTGCACAGATGCAGTACAGAAATAAAACCCTCATTTAAACTCTTCTTTTTTTTCTCACAGAAAAAAATGCAAAGCTACTAAATTTTTTATTTTTTCCTCACAATATAGACTAATTGTTAATATGATAAAAATAAAGATTTCTCCTTTAGCAGTCACACAAGCTAGGTATTCTGACAAATTTGACGAAAATGTGAATATCATTTAAGGAAATAGGGTCAAAGTTTTGGATTTGCAATGACAGTGTAACCAAAGCAAGCATGATCCAGATTAAGTTACATCATAGTAAGCGTCCAGGTTGACCTGCTGGAAAAAGTAATTACTGTAAGTTTTCTGTTTAGAGTTGATATGTGCTCTCTACCTCTGATTCATGGTTGACAAGACACACAAACCTGGTCACCTTTTATCACCAGGAAGACTTTTTATGGCTCTGCAATTGTAGCTTTCTTGGAAGAAGCCCTCTGGGACCTCGGATTGCCAGTCATTCTGCAACTGTGTGCTACGGAGTTTAAATGAGGACCTGAAGTAAACAAATACCAAAGATTTGTTAGAAGTGGTCAAATGTTCTCAGGACACTAGAGGGACACTAGAGTCTAAAAAAAAAAAAAAAAAGAAAAAAAGTGGCTGTGTATAATTTTTATAGCTGTCTTCAAAAGAGAACTTACTCTACAGCCACAGAGGTGTATTGTTAATGAACAGCAAATTAATCAAAACATTCTTCTGATAACGTGCTTTTCTTCAACTTACATAAGCATTACTTTCCACAGAGAATTTGCTAATGAGCTTTCTGCCACTGGAGGACTTACTTAACAGGAAAAAAAAAAAGAACTATGCACAGAGAGAACTATGTGACAATATAATGCTTCTAAAATGTCAGAGCGATTCAAATCCAGTCCTCAGAAAAGCTCCAGTGTGAGCTGTCTCCTCTACACATAAAAACCCCCTCCTCTATATGCTTTTTATTTACTTTAATGCACTGTTTTGGATAGAAGACTGTTTTGAAACAAATGTCTCTCCTCATGATTACCATGCTTTGGTTCCTGTCATGGAACAGTTTTTGAAACAGAAACTGGATTCCTTTTACAGAACACTAAAGAGGAAAATGCTCTCTGGTAGTGCAGCTAATGCTTTGTAACCACAAACAGGTCTTCAGTCTGTGGCACTGCACTAGAGCTGCTCTGGAGAAAATGGCAAAACTAAACCCTGACAGAGGTACTGTGTGGATGTTGGGTTCTCAGACTCTTCCCCTCTATAAATTTGCTCCTGCTGACCCACACAATAAAATAATACAGGTGGAGGTTGCATCATCAGTTCTTGCCAAACCAAACTAACAAAGCTGCTGTTTGGTTTTGTGTGTCACTTTACAAGTTTTCCTCTAATCCAGTCATGTTCTAGTCCATTCCTATGTGTAATCCACTTGCTTAATGAAATGCAAAGGATAACATTTGACAATCCCACTGAGGTAAAAAAGGTTGCAAAGGTCTCACTGCAGACTATTTGAAATGTCTTGGAGTCCATACACGCAGCTTTATTTGACCTTGGCTGCCTTATTAATGCAAGTAGGAATAACATTTTTAGTACTGATCCCCTGCTGAATTCTCTGTGCTGTAAAGCATGTATCTTATAGGTAAGAAGGTCCAGGCAGATCCTAGCAGTACTTCTTTCAGAGAGGAGAAATGGAGTTGACATGAAGAAGAGACCCAAGCTAAGAGATTGGAAATGGACTTTAATGTATAATTAATGACCAAGAGAAAGCATTCATAAAAGACTAAAGCTGTTTGGTTACTAGAGTTCTGCCATGACTTTCTGTGTTAGTTCATAACGCATGGGTCAACTCTTTTGTCTACTGAAGCTGTTAAAAATAATCCACCTGGCATCAGGGCAGAGCCAGAGTCTGTTAGAAATGAGCAGTTCCCTGGCAGGCAAATACTATCACATGCATAAACTCTAACACCCTCACCACTGCCTTGGTGGTAATATATCAGTCTCTGCATTAGATTTGTACATCTCTGTATAATGGAAGTAAAATGGAAGTAAATGGAAATAAAACAAATTTATATTCCAGTGGTAGTAGTACCATGATATTTTTTTTTAGAAAAATCCTAAGCATGTGCATGTTCTCACAGGGAAAATGCTTCAGATTTTTTATAGGATGAGCTTTGGCTAGTGCCACTCATTTATATGCCTTAGATAATAGTCTAGGTTTTCAAACTGCAGATAGAGGTGAAACAAGTGTCTCTTTTCAAGTTAATTTCACTTCCAAGCCATCTCGGTAGTGCTACTAATGAATTTCTGTCTCTATGTATATGATATTTCCGAATGTCTATCACCAGGGTACCCAAATGTCATTATAAATTTAATGAACAGCTGCTGCCCATTAAAAGTAAGTGTAACTTCTATTGCTTAAATTAAACTAGTTTAAAGTAAAATGAGCATTTAGGTTAGGCAGGTGTTGCTGCTATTTATATCCAAAAGTTGAATTTCTCCTAGACTGAGGGCTGAGTTTCAAATTGACTTTTTTCTGCCACTGTTATTTTGACAAGAAAAAATAAAATTAAATACTAAAAGTTAGTATTTTAACTGCATCTCGGCTGTGGTAATTTCTAAAATGTAAGTAATCATGGCAGCAGATTGAATGATATTTGATGAGGAACTTCTAGCATTTGCTTTTTATATTGCCAATTGAAGATATCATGCTGAGGTTAATTGGGCCATTCAATCATGCTCTGCCACTTTGTCTTTCCTGAAAGGATTCACTCAGATGGCTTGCTAAAATTCCTATTATCTCTGTAACAAATCTAAGTTTTACTACTGCTGGTCTAAGAGCAGAGGAAGAAGATTGGGTCAATTTCAGAGAAGAATTAGTTAGTGTCTTTGGTGCTATTTTGAATACTCGATTACCAGAGTTCACAAGGGTGTCCAGAACCAAACTTTGTCAGGGCAAATAGACCAGGACAATTGTAAACTCTCTGCCAGGTAGCTAATAGCAGAAAAAAAGGCCTATGTCTAGGACTGCTCTTTACAAGTGACTGAGCAAGATTCAGTCCCAAATCACAGAGCAGTGCCCTGTGCTGGCAGATCATCCTCCTGCTAGTTCTCTCTAATTGTAGGAAATCTGTTTATTAGGGTGCAGAAAATGGACATAATTTTAGGGAAATAGAGAAGCGTATCACACATGCACAAATATTGACAGCATCTGCAAGTCAAGAGGAAATGATGTTGTAAATAAGCCATTTAGCATCCTTCCCCTTCATCAATGAGCATCTCTTATCCCTCCACTTTAAATATCAACCCCACCCTCTCCTCAGTTTAGCTCTGCAAAGAGCAGCTCTGTGAAGGTCTCTTTGCCTGTCTCCGGTCCTCAGGGAGCTTTTGCAATCCAGCTGTGAGCTGCTGCTCCGTAGTGATTCAGCTGCATGAAGAGGCTGAGAGAGGAGGACTTGATAGTAGCATCCACTGAGTGATGCTTTCCATCCTACCTTCTCTCATCTGAAGGGTTTCCTGCAGTGTTTCCTCAGCATGGGTTTGCCAGCCTGCAGAGCAGCAGTCAGGGACTGGCCCGGCCATTTAGAAAGGAATGGAGGGAAAGGGAAGGTGAAGGCAGAGCCCACAAATCCCTTTGTTCTTGTGGTGACCTCCCAAATGTTGCTGGAGGACATATTATCCTGTGCCCTTGCCCAGGGAGGTGCCTGATGTGTGGGGCTGCCCCAGCTGCCCCTCTCCCTGCCTGGGGCACTGGGAGGGTTGGGGGCTGCCTGGCCCTGCCCTGCCTGCCACACCTGTGGGCTGCCCCTGAAGTCCTCAGCCCTAAGCAGACCCTGGCCTGCTGGGAACTCTGTGAAAGATCCCCCCCTTTGACTGTGTGTCTGCCAACATTTCCAGTGTTTTGATATCCATAATCTTAATTATCAAAAACCTCAGAAGACTTTTGACATATCTGTCTGAGCAGATCCTCAAACAAATTTGAACGGAGAGTAAAGTTTTTGTTGTCTAGCAGCACTGTTTGGAGCCCATGTGTTTTGACTACACACCTGCTGTAGGGCACTTAGCAGAAGTCTGCTGGAAGAGCTTTTAGATCCTCACTGGCCAAGGTTATCCCAGGTGATCCCCACAGATCCAGCACAGAGATCCTCTGCAGTTCTCCAACAAGCAGGCACCCATTGAATTCACCATCTTATTCAGGTGGTGGAAATGTAATCCTCCTCTTCAACAGTGCTACTGTCTCCCTTGGATTTTTTCTGCTCTAGGTATTGAGCTGTTGCTGGTCTCATAAATACACTTATTTCTTCCTGCAGTTTGCTTTTATTTTGAGGAGAAATTATTGCACTAGGCTTCTTTGTTAGCCTGGTGAACTCTTTGAGTAGCAAAAGCAACACAATGCCTGCGTAATTTGGTGGTTTGCTGGGAAAATGTCTTCCTACCCCTCTGAACTTTAAAGTTGGCATTTACTGTACTGCAAGGGAGAAATGGTGGCTCTGTGAGGTGGTGCCTGACAGCTGACTGTGGTGCAGGTGTCAGTAGGGCAGTAAAGAGTGCATGTGGCACCCTGCCTGAAACAAAAAAGGGCAAGAATGAGTGTCCAGGAAGTCTTTTTCAGCTCTGTATTATTTCCATGTTGTTCTTTGCTGGATTTAGAGGATCACCTTAAAGGATGACATCCAAAATATAGGTAAGAAGGTTTTGGGATATACCACATCCTGTATGTCAGCCATTGTGTCAGTCACTCTCTCACAAATCTTCTCTTTTAGTTGCAAGTAATTCAGTAACATCTGGGTTTGGTTCATCTTTTACAAGTAACTTGAAGTGAAGAGGGAAAACAACTGAATGATCAACAAGAGCAGTAAAGCACCAGCAGCATGCATCTTGTATTTTAATCCCCCAGAGGGGCAACAGAGGACTACAAGAAGAAGTTAATTTACCATATTCAAACATCCTTCTGACATGAGAAAAAAACGAAATATTTTAAACATTCTGAAGCTGTTAAAGAAATGTCTGAAAAGATTAATTTTGAGGCACTTTGTTGATGAATGGGACAATTTGATACAAGAAAAAAAACATCCTGAGGGAACGCCTTGAGGTGTTGTATGATTTGGAATGCAGGATTTGCAGAGTTTGCCCCAGTTGTTTGGGAAAACTGAGTCCAGACTTTCTAACACTCTTTAAAAGTGTTAAGGAAATGCAAAGCCTTTTTTTCAAATTTCCAACTTTGGTTTTGTATAAATGGGTCTTTTCAGAAGGCTTCATGCTTGTAACCTCCATATTCTGGATGAAGACCTATTCCATAAGCTTGCTGAATTCTGAATATGAAGGCCCTGTGGTCTATTCCAGATGCTGTATGCGACAGGAGTGACTTTTTAAATCACATATATACATTGAGATATAAAAAAGCTTGGGTGGAAAGGACTTAAAGATCATCTAGTTCTAGCCTCCCTGCCATGGTCAGGGCCCTCTTCCACTAGACCAGGTTGCTCAATGCCCCACACAACCTGGCCTTGAACACTTCCAAGGATGGGAAAACCACTGTGCCCCACATAATGCATATATGTCCATGTACATTAGAGTTCATTAGTCACACTACTTCAATGGAAGTGGTCATGCATATATATATATATATATCCTCTCCAGCCACTGAACTAAGTGTCAGCAGGACCTTGTCAACATTAATGAAACATCAAGGTGGAAGATCCCATTGCCAGTTGCAAACTAGTGTATACATATACACATGTACACATACACATATACATATACATACACATACACGTACACGTACACATATACATATATGTGTACGTGTACATGTACATAACCAAAAGGATTTAATGAAAATGATAGGCCTGCACGTTCACTCCCTCCCCAACAGACTCACTCTATGCTACTAGCAAACATCTGGTTAATTAGTAGACTGAAGAGAGGTAAAATGCTATACAGTCACCTCTTCATGAGAAACAGCTTCAAGGACCACAGTTCCAAGACAAATATCAGATGGACAGAACATTTTTTTTTTACCTTCCTCATAGCAATAGGATGTTCTTAATTATGAAGAACTGATTATGAACAAAATGCTGTCCAAAGCATGGCTTTGCCAAGGACAAATCTTGCATGAGCAACCTAGTGGCCTTCAGTGATGGAGTGATTATATCGGTGGACCAGGGAAGAACTACAGATGTCATCTATCTGGTCATTTGTAATTTGTGTTTGATGTGGTCTCCACAACATCCTTTTCTTTTAAATTGAAGAGAGATGGATTTGTAAATGGGACGGTTTGTTGGATTAGGAGCTGGCTAGATGGTCACCAGCTGGTAGTGAATGGTCAATGACTCAGTGTCCAGATGGACATTGGTGACAAGGGACATCCCTCAGGGGTCTTTATTGGGAACAGTACAGTTTAATATCTTTATCAATGACAGTGGGATCATGTGCCCCCTCAGCAAGTTTGCAGATGACACCAAGCTGAGTGGTGTGGTCAACACACCTGAAAGATGGAATGTCATCCAGAGGGATCTGGACAAGCGTGAGAAGAGGGCTCATGGGAAACTCATGAGGTTTAACAAGGCCAATAGCAAGATGGTGCACTTGGATCAGGGCAACCTTTGGCATAATACAGTTTGGAGGATGAAGGGATTGCAGGAAGACCTGTAGGGAAGGGCTTGGGGATACTGGTGGAGGAAAAGCTGAGCATGAGTCAGCAAAGTGCACTCACAGCCCATAAAACCAGTCATGTCCTGGGCTGCATCAAAATAAAGGATGGGCTGCAGGTTAAGGGAGATGCTTCACTACTCTGCCCTTGTGCACACTTGGATTACTTGGATTACCATTTTGGGGGTCCTCAGCACAGGAAATACATAGACCTGATGGAGTGGGACCAGAGAAGAGCCATGAAGATGAGCAGAGGGATGAAGCACCTTTCCTGTAAGGGAGTCAAGATTGTTCAGCCTGGAGAAAGGAAGGCTCAAGGCAAACCCTATTGTGGCTGTTAGATATTTAAAGTGTGCCTATAAGAAAAATGGGGACAAACTTTTTAGTAGAACCTGTTCACATAGGACAAGGGGTAATGGATTTAATCTAAAAGAGGATCCATTTAAACTGGAAAAAGAAGAATTTTTTTACAATGAGGGTGGTGAGCCACTGAAAGAGATTGCCTAGACAGGTGGTTGATGCGAAATCACTAGAAACATTCAAGGCCAGGTTGGCAAGCCCTGTCCAGCTCAAAGTATTCTATGATTTAAAGACTTCTAGGCAGCCTATTGAATCCTGTTTAGTACCAGCCTTGAGGTGTTACAAGTGTAAGGCACTTCAGAGCTCTAAATACATTTTGCTGCCTCATAATGTAATTGATCTTGTTTAGCTCCAGAAAGGTTTGAAAAATATGGTAATATTTTCCACATTGCAGCAGCTGCACTGGTGTGAAACATTAATCAGTTCTGCATGATTTTTAATTAATGGTCTTCAGTCTCTACAAGTGTACAGTGGGAGTAGTTTTCATTTGTGCTCTACTACTGTATTTGTCCTCCTTTAAGAAAACATGAGCAGTCCAAGTCTGTAACACTGTTCAACATGAAAATTGGGCTCTTGAATTTTAAAGTAAAACTACAGTTAACTCTATGGATCTGCAAAAGCCTCAGTCATGGAAGTGACATTCAAAAATTCATATCTGAATCTTGATTCATTAGGCATCCCATCTCAGAAAAGCTAGTCATGAAGAATGCACAAAATGTCTCCACATCTCTCCCAAAAAGTAGAATTGGGATAGCAGACATGTCATCATCAAGCAGAACAAGAGCTGTTAAAACAGCAGCGATCTGCTTAACAAAAAAGCAATACAGTAGAATTATGAGTGCAGGTAAATTACTTCTTGCTGAGGACACAAATTACTGGAAATTTCTTTTAAAGGGATATTATGCTTTATCTTGGACGTGTATTGCTGCAATTAGGTAGTTTGGTCTTTAACTTGGAAGCATGAGGTGTCTGGACAGTATTATTAGAGCTAGCTGTATTCTCAGGGCCCTGCTGCACAGTCAGCAGGAATAATTTTACCGTTCTCATTTATGAGCCTTTGGAGCCATAAACACTCCCAGCTTTTTGTGAGGAGCCCTGTAACTGAATAAACAGTAAGTTCATTAGCAGGCTGGTTGCAGAGAGGGAGCAGGAGAGTGCTCCTCCTGAAAAAACCATACAGAAAACCATATGCCTTCCATGTACTAGCTGGTTCAGCCTTCTAATGAGGACGGACAGCTAATTCCTGCTTCAACACTACCATGTCAAAAATTCAAGGAGGGCAGGTGGAGATCAGATAAACAGAATCAACCAAAGTTTGTCTTCCCCTTCAAACATACAGATATGTATATAACTAACCCTTTGTCCCTTAATAACTGGTTCACACCCAGTTCTCGTTAGCAGTACTTAAACCTGCCACAAGATAACCCTTGGATTTTAACTTCTGTGAGATGTTCCTTTCCATGTGGATGGAGAGTGATATTACAAATTCCATGACCATAGCTGGCCCCAAATCTGACAGTCTCAGGTGGAGCCCAGAGCTGTAACCAAACCTCTTAGCCCAGAGGTGGGTCTTTCTGCATCAGGGCTGATGGGAACTGGTAAATCTGCCCATACAGGAGCTGACCCTGATGTTAATATTTGGAGGATAAGTGCAAGATGCTGATCATCTCTATTTCCCTATGAGTGTTAAAATTCCTTGAAATTATGAAAACTGTATTAGAAGATTAGGTGTCTTGCATCTTCAGCTCTGCAGAATTTTCTGCTGCCTGGCTGTGGGATGGTGTGAGAACTGTCATATGTGTCAGGTTAATAGAAACAGATTTTTATGTGCATGAGACCCCCCACGTGTGTTGTAGGAGGGAGCAGTGCATGGGGCTTTTTATCAAACTTCTTGAAAGGCAGAGAACTCGTGATCTTAAATGCACAACTTTTTCATATTCAATGTGTAAATCTGACTTGGCCTAGTACTGTGGGAACATTAGCAGGGAAACAAACCTTCACTGAGTAACTGTGCAGCTAGCTTCCTTGCAAGCAACATCTTTTTTCTTCATTTGTGCATTCATTAATACCTTGTTAGACCATGGAGAATGATTCCATAGCAGCAGGGTTGAAGGGACAAGACAATTATTCCTCTTGTTCTAATGGACGTATACAGTTGAATGATTTTAAAATCTAGTTGTTTAAATCCAGATTGTCTCTCCATACAAAGTCTCTTGAAGGAATGAGATAGGAAAACAGGAAGAATTTCACTATGAAAGGAAGAATTCTCAGTTTTACAGCTGGGACAGAGACACGCTGGAGCCACACATGCTCTCCATGGACCTCTAAAGAGTGGTTCCTCCACTGGCCAGCAGCTAACAGAGCTCCCTGCAGCGTCTGTGTTGTCAAATGATACCAGGAAATGTCACTGGATGGTAAAATCTTATTATATACTATGCTAGACTGTAAAGCTGTCCCCATTGCAGCCCAGGCTGGCTGACACTCTTCCATACAATTTGCATGAAATCTGAGGGCCAGTGTAAGCTGGGGACTATTGCCCATATACAGTTTCTCTTGGAGGCTGTTTAACACCATGGTCACAATCTCTCTCTGGTGATAAAGAAATGGCATAACTCTAGTGTAAACGTAGCTGGCTGTAGAGCAATACAACTTTCAGTATCTGTTAGAAGATGAGTGGTAAAACTGTAAATAAGATGTGCTCTTCTCCTGGTGTAATAAATTGTGTTCCTCCTGAAGAAGTAGTGGTTTGGTTTTGGGAAGAGTGATTGAAGTGCTGAGTTTGTCACTGGGAACAGTTTTGTGGAGCTCTTTATGAGTACTAAAACTCAGCTGTCCAGAGGGTATGTGTGGATGAGAAATGGGCACCATGATCCCAGACATAAGAGAAAGCTGGAAGAATTCCTTCAGTAAAAAGACAAAAGGCTGATACCAGAGAGGGTGAGTAGGAGGCCAGAAAGGGGTTAAAAGGGACCCCTGACTTTGCTGAAACAGCAGCAAACTGTGACTTGTGATTAGCTCATCAGCCGTGTCATTTGTGCAACCCACAGGGACCCAGGAGTGCATGGGAGGCTGCCCTCCTCCTCAGGAGTGTTCCACGCTGGTGTTAGCACAGGCAGACCTTGATCCTGGGCAGCACAGCACGGGTAAGGCATTAAGGAACACACCTAGACCCTTGCTTAGAATGTTTAGAATCTTATTTAGCATCTTACACAGGGTGTAAATGATACAACTCCTTAAATTCTTATTAAGAAATAAATCACAGGGGTATTGAGACCACTTTGGAATAATAGAATAGGAAATGAATCAACAAAAGAAATGTGTCTAGAACAGAGAATGTGAATTTATGCATCCAGCCAGTAGCTGTATCCCTGTTCCTTACCCGCTCATTAGTCTCTTTTCAGCAGAAGTTTCACACTAAAAGGGATGACTGTTTTAAACACAGTGTCAATGAGAAAAATACAATTTAGGCTCCATTTTTTGGCTCCAGCTTTGTTCCCAAGCTGAAGCATGAGCAAACAGGATGGGATGCAGGGTAAAGCAGTACACTGGGGAATGCAATGTCTTATTAAGGGATTTGTGAGTGAAATACTCCCTCAATCTGCACACATTCACCCAGCCTAAAATAATTGTTACATCCTGAAAGTAAATCAGCACAATGAGATAGGGAAGCTGAGTACCAAGTTGTTTATGCCCCTTCTTGATGTAAGATTTTGGGAGTCCAACAGCTGTTGGAAGAGATAACTTCCTGATTGCTTTTAATCTTCACAGCTAAGGCTGATTTCCATCTCACCTTCTAACACAAAGTTTCATGCTGCACTGCTAAAAAAGTTTTCAAGGTTTACGTACAGGAAACTGATGTGTTGGCATTTTCTCTCCCAGCCCTGATGTCTCTTTTCAGGGGTAAAAAACCAGCTGCAGTATTAAAAGAGTAGTTAAGGAGACTGCAGGCATAGCATGATATCCAAAGTTTAGGTTAGCACCATCATCAGAGTCATGAGATATGAAAAGAGTAGGGGAGAAGCATTACATATGAAAGGTAGTTCAACAGAAGGTGGCACCTTGGTCAGCAGCCAAAGCTATATTGTTTCTTTTCCTAGTAAATTAACTCAGTTCTTTTTCTTTTTTCTTTTTTCTTTTTCTTTTTCTTTTTCTTTTTCTTT
>VXBR01009111.1:1633761-1653563 GCA_013400215.1 Cisticola juncidis | reverse complement strand
TTTTTCTTTTTTTTCTTTTTTCTTTTTCATTATGAAAATCTTTGATTCTGACCTCCAAGTGCCATTTGTGATTTTTAGTATTTTTATACCCAAAGCAAGAATGAAAAGAAGGAAATTATCTTGCACTCCTATTCTTTACTAAAATAATGCAAACTTCTTCAAGGAACCTTTTTGGATACTAAATCTATGGATCTTATTTTCTAGCCTACTTATTTGTCAAAAAGAATAAAAAAAATTGTCTATAATATGGTGACAACTTTTAGGTGATGATTAAAGCACAGGATTTCCTCTGTCATTCACATTTAGATTACTTCAAGCCTCTCAGTCTGAATTCTGAGATTACATATATAGTTTTCCAGGTCCGTATGGGACCTCACAAAACTGCTGCACAGCTGAACTGATAAGATTTAAGGTGATCTGAAGTTTACAGGACACAAAGGCTCTGTGCTTGAACCCGGAGCACAAAGCCTGCTTGCTTTAAGTCCTAGTTTAGAAGGAGAGTTTGCAAATCAAGTTGGCTTCTGCCCTTGTTGACCCTGATATTATGTTGATATGCACAGCACGAAATCTTCTTGTAAACAAGAGCAGATATCATATGTTATGGTAAATCAAATATTTTCCTGGAAGTTGAGAGAATAGGAGATGATCAGGATTGCCTCTCTCTCTCTTCTTTCAGGAAGGAAAATCCTTTTCCTTTAATTCTTCTTCAATGTTCTTTTCAGTTTTAATTAATAAATAAGGGTTAATAATTAAAGAGAAATTAAATTATTCTGTTTTGATATAGTATTTTTTTATTTTGTTTATTTTATCCAATATTGTCCTTGTATTTCTTTGTGACCTCTACTTTTACCTTGACCTTCAAACCTTTCACCCTCCGTTTTGCAGTTTTGCAAGGCTCCAAACAAACATGCTTATGTAAAATGGACCTGGTTGCCGTGCGGTATGAGTCTTGTAATTAGGACATCAAATGCTTTTCTTTTAAAGTAAATCAAGTCTGATGCAGGTTGGCCACAATCAGACCTTTCTATCTTCTAGAAGTTGTCTGCAGAGCAGTGTTAAATGCCCCTTATTCCTTCCAGACAGAGTAGTCTCAGCACAAAAATGTCTGACATTTAAATGTAAAAAATGTATGACATTATAATTAGTTCTCTTGTTGACAGCTTCAGTATAAAGACCTAGGTCAGAAAGAACTAGAGACCAGACTATCTTAGCAACAGTGCTCATTTATTGGATCTGTGGTTAGCCTAGAGCTTCTCAGATGAGGAAAATTAGGGTTTTTGCTGAGATGTACTGAAGGTTTAGGTGTTCATGCTGTGTCTTGTATTCAAGGGCAGCACACCTGATAATCCACACTACCACACCTGGTTTCTCTAAGCAGTGAAGAGAAATGGGAGCTGGATTCAGGCTGCCCTCTACAGCTGTGTCATATAAGCTTTTACCATGAGTTGGAGAGTTCACCATGGCCATGCAGCAACAGAGCTTCCTATGCAGTCTTGGGACTTCCTAGGCAGCCACAACAGTGATCAGGATGGTCAAAATAAAGGAACTGTGTTGTGTCTGACAGCCCAGACTGTCACCAAGCTGGATGTCACACAGTCTACATCACCCTGAAATGGAGTCTGCCTCTTGCCAGCAATTGAGACACCATGATTCAGGTCCTTGCTGCTGCTGTGCTTGGCTTCGTGTGCCTCTTACAAGAGGACAAGTAGTGCCCTGCATCCACCTCAGTGAAGAAAGAGATTGGTTGCTGAAGGTCACCTTGTCCTTCAGTGTAAATTTAAGTTAATAACTTCAGACTTTTATCCATCTCCACAATGGTGGTCAGCTGTGGGTTCTGAATAACTCTGCCAGGCCAGGAAATTCCATCTAAGTGATGTAACATTGAGGGTTGGGCCACCCTAAATTGCACGGAGAAAATGTGTCTTTTCCTAGGAAGTTACTAATCCAATTCACTCTTAATCTCATTTTCACAGGGTCCAAATCTGCTGCTTTCTATTTCCAATCTCAATACACATGACATTATTAGAAGACAGGAATGAAAGCATTCCCTTAAAACATCCTAAAGTCCATCTTTTTTCACACTATACACAAACACTGTTATTGCCCACATTTGTGTATGATTGTGAAGTATGACAGATTAGGGATGTGGGTGTCATTCTTTGCCTAATGTCACCCTCTGGAGAGCTTGATTTTAATCTCTTTTCGTGCTTCCTGATTTATTAAGAGAAAAAGATGCCTTGATCTAGATAAAGACACCAGCTGTTTAAAATGGCTCAAAACTGATGTTTTTTGGCAAAAAGTGAGTCATTCATGGCTAAAAGGAATAAGATTAAAGTTTCAAATTCTTGCTCCAAACAATAAACAGGCACAATAAGAATACTGGATTTTTCTGTTCAGTGTTTTTGCTCTCTGTCTTTTGCTTTTTTTCAACCTGCACAGCCTGGGGCTGCTCAAGAGGTATATTGAGCATTCACAACACTTTGACCAATGTCTGTGCAATTTGTGGAAATACAATGTGCCTTCAACTTTGATCCTGTTAAAGAAATTCAACAGGATATGCAGATAAATCTCTTGTCTTTGCATAAGATTCAGCTGAAGCTTTTCAATCCCCACTTGACATGAGTCTTTAACAACTGTACTTCATGTCATGGATGCTTGTTTGTATGCAGCAAATTTGGTTTGAGGTTCTGTATTTAACACTGACATGCTATAAATAAACACACCTCAGTGCTAGGCTGAAATCTTGTTTACCAGGTACACCTAAAGCTTTAATGAGAAAGAATGTGGGTCTGGTTATACCACAGCTTTGAGAGATTGTAAATATTTCTTAGCACATTTTGGGGCAGAGCCTCTTACAACTCAGTCTTTTCAGTGATGTTCACAATGGTCCCTGCCTAAGTCCTCAACAGGATTAAATGTAACAAAATATAAAATAAAGGATAAAAAATGAAGAAAAGGCCAAACACAAGTTTAAAAGTCTTTTTCAGGATGTTTGTGGCTGTGCCCCACTGCTGTGGGGCAGGGAGTGACTGTCCCCTTGCCTGCTCCTGTGTGTGCAGGATCTTGGGCATTTTACAGCATTACTCCAGCAGCCAAGGTTTCATCTGCTGTGATGAAGCTGTTTCCCCCTAGGACTTTTCACAGGTTTCCTAGACTAGGCTTAGAAAATTTATTTCAATTTTATAAAAAGCAATCATTAGAGATGGATTTTTTTTATGTTTACAACAAAGAATCAAATTTCATTAATGAGAGACAATGATCCCTTCTGTTTTCATGGCAAAACAGTAGGATAATTTAAATGAGCTATTCAGTGTCCATTTTATATTTTTTGACAAATTGAAATAAAATTTAAAATCTGTTAATTTTAAATTAATTTCTGAGCTTTAAGTTGGCTTCAGAATGATATACTGAGTCTGCATGTTGGGAGGAGTCATTGATAAACAGGTTTTAGATGTCTTTTCTAAATTTAGTTTTTTTAAAACATATATGATTTTTAAAATAAATCTTCAGGAATTTAAGCCAAAAATACCCTGTGTATTTGAATGAATAAACTGTTCATCTAAAAAGTTCAGCTAGCTCTGTATTACCTGGTGTAACACATTCACCACCATGACTTTTTTAATCATATCCAGTATTTTTTAATGAGTGATAGGCCAAGCCTTAAGGTTTGAATGCAACCCCACTTCTCATATCTTTAAAGGGTCTTATCTGGATGAGGTTTGGTTACTACCATCAAACTCTACTGTGAAATGAAGCTGTTAATGAACACAGAGCTCAACTGAGAATCTCAACAGATTTTTGAAGTTACATCTGTATGAAAAGAATTAAGCCAAAATTGTCTTTGCTGGAAGTTGCCAGTTCTAAATAAAACTTGTAGCAGGAAAATCCCCATTATATACTGCATCAGCTGACAAGTCAATAAACTGAATTTGCAAGAGATTCAATGTATAAAAAGATCAATGTCTCCTTGGGTTTTTAACAGCTTCTCTTGTCAAGAGACTCCTAGTACTTAAATGTCTTTACCTTCACTATAGCCCTTACATTTGCTCTGCTATGATGTATATGTGATAAAAGATACTTAGGATAAGGTAGGATCTCAGGATTTGCTCCTTGTATGATGGGTGGGAGGGGAAGGAGAAGGATGAAATTTGACAACAAAGACAGGTAAAATATTTTTGGGTAAATTTGCTAGTTAGAAAACTGGGAGGGCTTTATTCAGCTTACTAATTCAGCTTCAAGTTTTGGAGGAGGAACAATTAATTTCATTCTCCAAGCTGACAGACTCTGGTTCTTATGAAGTCTTTCAAGAGAGGATGGGGGTACAGTGTGTTTTGACAACTGGATCTCTTAAGGAAATAAGCAGGAGGTCCAGGGGTGACAGCTCTGCACAGTAGCAAGTTTGGATCAATAAGCATCAATCTTAGATTAATTCTAGTTCCTTAACTCCACCTCTGTGTTTTGTATTTACCAAGCTTCTCATGTGCAGCTGCTCTAGGCACCACACTCACCTTTGCTGCCCTTTTATAAAAGATGTACAGTTCACATTATTACTGACTCTTCTCCAAATGCCACTTAGGATAATGCTGCCAAAACCCAGGTCTAATCACCACCAGGCTCTGTGCTCCTCCGCCTAACATTTGGACAAGAAATCTACAGACAATACCAGAATTTGAGACACACTGCAGATCTATGTGGCCCATCATCCTTCTTTGATGGTAATCAACACTGGGAAAAGTATAGAAAAGGAACAGGAGTATCATGTCCTCCAAGATCTTTTCAACTTCCTGAAATTTGAGACTCAACTATTTCCTGAACCAAGTTGTTCAAATACAGTGCATTCCTCTTTCATTATCCATAAGCCTTTCCTTTATGGAAAGTGAGCCTAAGGTCTGGAGGCTGTGTCTGTCTCTCCATGAAGCATCAGGAGCAGCCTGCAGGTCATTCTCACAGGCAATGAACACAAAAGCTCCTGCCCTTACAAATTCATAGAAACAAATGTCTCTGTCCACGGTACCCGAGCAGTGATCTGTCTGCCACACACCCACACTTGGAGCTGCCTGGAAGCCTGTCTGACTGCATGGAAATAAGGGATCTGTTGGGATGCTGGAGTCCATTGGTGTCTTCTGACTGCCCAGGAACACAGATTTGCTAAATTTTAACTGGTTTTTCATGTTTTCCTGGGCAGCCATTAATAAACGAATTCAGAAATATCACTAGATACTGGGTTCATAAGTGCCTCATCCTAAATCTACCCTCTGCAAAGGAAAGAAGTTGATATTATCTTTTCTACCTGCAGTGCTTTGAAGAGGAAGAATACTATTGCAAAGGCACACAGCTGTTTCAGTGACAGGAGGGGAAAGAATGGAAATCGTAGATCTGAAGCCAAATTAAAAAGGTACCAGATCAGATCCCAGCAGCATTACAGATGCATTTGTGGCTCTAATTGATTTACCTCCTAAAGGACTTAAACTGTTTTACTATCTCATTTAGAGATGATTTGAGATATTCTGCACAATTATTCTTTGTAGGATGCAGAGAAACTTCATAATTTTCTGCAGTTTAACAAAAACAAATGAGAAAATCCCTCTTCCATTTTCCTTTTCTCACAAGTTGTTCTGGACATGTGCTTCGTCAATGTCCTGGTGTTAATGTGTTGACAATTTTTATTGCTTTCTCCTGCAGGAAAAATAATATATTATAAAGATTAACACAATTCACTTGAGGTTGTCCCCACCATGTCTGGTTTTTTTACCTCTGCATAATAAAATATTACAGTTTGGTCATTACCACTGTCTCTTACTTGTCTATTTTTGTGCAGGTTACCTGGGGACATCCCCAAGTCTTTGCTTTCTGTTATCCATTTTAGCCCCAACTTCACCAGTGGAAATTCTAAGGATCAGGGAAGGGTTTTTTTACACATATCAGCTTGTGACATAACTTACAATTTTCATCAAGCCTAATTCAGACAGAAATGCAAAATAAGCCAATTACCAAACTTCTCTCTCTGAAGATTTCCCATTTCACAGACCAGAGGATCTAACATACATAAAGTTGATTAGGAGACTTTGAAAGAATATTCAGACTACCAGTAGACAGATTATCTCACTATAGGACCATCAAAACTACAGTTTTATAATTTACAGATCACTCTGCCTTGTGAGGCTTTAAACTCTTTTATGCCTGAGACCTTTATGTATTCAACACAATATATTCAGTCAGTTTTTTAGGAACATATTCAGAGTTGTCAAACTGTAAAGGCCTCTCTCAGATATATGGAAACAAAGTAGAGTCTGGAGAGCAATAATTAAATACTGGCTGAAACAAGCATTTAATGTGGAAAAAACCCCCAAACCACTGGCTGTTAGTGTTTAGTGCAAGGACATGTAGATTTGGCTAGAGTCAGCAAAACCATGAGAAGGCACTGAACTAGTGAGGAGAAAATTCATTTAGCTAAATTTAGAACCTCCTCGAAATGATAGAAACTCCCATTAATTTCAATAGAGCCAAGATTTCATGCAGAGCTCCTAAATTTAGTTCAGAAGTTGAAACATTCATAATTAGCAAAATGGGAGTTCTTAAATGGTGGGAATGGCTTTATTTATTTGCTCACTAACTTTTATTTCACTGTGATTTGAACAATCATTCATTAGGGGAAGGGTTCATATACTTCCCAAGTTCTTTTCTTAAATTTTCAGAAGATTTTTGAGGGAAGATTCCTCAAGTCTTGTACAGCTGATAGGATTTTAGTGCACTTCTTGAATCAATAAATGGTAAGCTTCCTTCAAAAATCTGTTTTGATTTTCAAAGAGCTGACGACAGGCTGTTCCCTACACTAAAGCAGAGAAAGAGGCATACATCCTTTGTCAGTGTAAGAAAAATGTAGATCTACATTTTCATTCATTCATGCCTGGCTTCCACCCAAACACCAGAAAGGATTTCTTGTTTCCTCCATCAGCTGTAAACCGGAACGAGCTTGTATCTTGTTCCTCTTGAGAAGGCAGCTGTCAGGCAAATGGTTTCACAAAAAATAGTGCTTATGCATACTCTGCAGTCAGCTCTAATCTGTACGTCCACAAACTGTAAATTGTGCAGAACTGGATCTCTGTCAGCTGACTTCTTGCAGGCAGAGCTGTTAGCTTCAATTAAGAAAGTACAAACACAAACACCAAACCTGCTGACTGGCCTGTATGCAATTTCACCTTCTTTGGGGCTTTTTTTTTTTGTTGCTGTTGTTTTGTTTGTTTGTTGGGGAATGAAGGTCTTGAATGGTTCAGTGAATCTTCTCATTTCTTGGGTCAACTCATATCAAAGGCTGAATAGGTAGCTGTGGAACTTCGATAAGCTTAATCCTGGAATTTTGTTAGGAAATCTCATGACTCTCACAGCAAGTTCTTAAAATGTCCTCCCACCTATTCTAAACTTTATGCAACCATGTATATCTCAAGAGACTGCTCAAATGAAGGGCAAACTGGCATACTTTGTAGATGGAGGCCTTTAATAGTGGAAATGTGGTCTTCATCTCTGGCTATCAACATTGCCTGAGTAATGATGTCTATGACATGCTCCTCCTTGCTCTTTCTTCTGGTTGGAAGTGAGCTGAGCCATTGGTGGCTGAACACTTATGAAATAATCAAGATAAGTGGTATCTTATATTCACACAAGTATCTAATCATAATATTTATCACAGTAAAAATATACAAAGTGTATATTGAAGAATGAATGAAAAGACTGTGCAGAGAGCTGTGTCTCCAGCACCACCCAGTAATGTAAATCTTGAAGATTATGTGTAAAACCAGACATGATTGTCTGATGCTTCTTTTTGTATATCCTCCTGGATATTGCTCCTTAATTTACTCTCTTTCCCTATCATAATTTCTCCATTGTGAGGAAAAAAAAAAAAAAACAAGCACTGTTTAGAGATCTCTGGAGTGGAAAGCCGGATAGATAATATTTTATATTACAGTACATAAATTCTCCAGCAATCTGTTGTGTTACACTGATATTTTGGTCTTCCCAACACCTTGTGTCAGAGTTCCATCTTTGAACTATATCCCATGTGAATGTTGCCTGATAACACTACCATTTTCTGAAAACCTGAAGCAATTTTTAAAAAAGTATATCTCATACCAATTCTCTGTAAGAAAGAAGGCATCTTTCCAGGGAGCTACTGATTGCCTACTGGCTTACAACTCAAACAAGGTGTATTGTACAAAATTGATCCTCTTTCTAATTTAGTGCCTGGCTACCTCTAGGATATATCTAATTTGGGATATCATGTGCTACTAAAATAGAGATTCATAAAGAACCGTCTCAAATATCTCACAATTCCCTCCACCTTTGGTCACAACTCTTGCCTACTTTGCCAGGGCATTCAGAAGCTGCTGAGGAATTCTTTCCTTTGCCAGGGTAAACTGAGAAGAGAAACCTCCAGGAAGGTCTGCTACATGCTGACTGGGAAAATGAGGTTTTCAGAAGTTCCCTTTGTCCTTTGCTCATTGCTCACCCATCCCACTTTCCAGAGCATGGCAAGTGTTTTTTTGGGTTTTGGTTTTTTTTGTAAAGTGATAAAGCAGGATTTGTCATCCTATCCTTCCCCGTATGCTTCTTTTAGCAGAAAAATAATCCAGTAGGAAGAGGAAATCTCTGCTTGTATGAGTTAGCTCCTTTCTTTAATCTGGCTGAATGGACCTCTTGCCTTTTTCTATTTACCCAAATGCTTGAGAAAATTTACATTCTCAAACAGAAGTTTGTTTGTTCTTTGTTATTTTGTTTGCCTTTATGGAGAGTCTTCGGCAAATTTAAAGCTCAGTTATGTAATTATAGTTTCCGTGTACTAAATAAATAAAACCCCAAACTTTTTTTGTTCTTCTTCTTTTTCTAAAGAAATAAAGTTCCTTCACCCTGGGATAAATGCTCAAAAAAACATGCAGAGTGTCAGTAGTCACTTGTAATAATTCTGGAATTATATTTGACAGCACATCTCATAAGTGGGTGTTGGATATTTCTGAGGACAGGTGAGAAGTACTGCTAGAATCTTGGCCAAGTACTGCTAGTACTTGGCCAGAATCACAGCAAGACAGAAAGCACTCCAGGCAGATCCTCAGTTAAACTTCCCAACTAGGATGGGTATGTGGCCCTGCACAGGTTGTGTCTTATGCAGGTCAGTTCAGCCCTCCATTTTAGGTAACTAGAAAGAGCCAGATTTGAAGGTAGCAACTCTGCTCTGTCTGTCCCCTGAAGCCTCTAAGACTCCGAGGATGCTTGGAGAGAGACCATGCTGGACATGATTTTAGATCTAGCTTTTCCTCTTCTACAAACATTGAGTGGATGCCAAAGGAGTTGTGCCTTGTCCTTGTGGTTTGTGGCTTCCTGCTATGTTAAATCCAAACCAAACATTGGTTTCTGGACCAATGTCAGGGTAGAGAAAGAGCAGAATCTGTTTAGGATACAGACTGCCATCTCCTGTCCATGCAGCTCTCTCTGCCCATGGCCACACTAAGGAGTTCAAGGATTATAAGCCCAATATCCAGAGAAGGTAGAGGAAGTAGTTAGTTACCCATGGATCACTTTTCATGAGTGCAAGACATCACCTCTTGACCAGTAAAAGAAAGGAGGACAGGTTTCTTGGTCAGTGTTTTTACAAGTTTTATATAACTTAGGCTGCCAGCAGGGTTTTCCTGAGGTGCTGTGATACTCACTGTGGTATGGGGAGTCAGAGGAATTTGATTGTCTCTTGCTTAAGGATCATTTGCACACCTAACCAAGATGAAAGGAGTATACTATCAATTGGAAATGGTCACTAGCACATACTGTCCTTTGAATCCACAGGTGTTATCTCCAGAAGTGCTCTTCCTTCAAACCCAGCCTGTGTTGGGCAGTTGTGTGATGGACAGGACACATGCTTATGTTTTTAAAATTCAAATTCCCCAAAAGTGGGTGATACATTTCTGAAAGGAGCAGAGAGAGGCACTGCTTAGCTGCTAGACTAGATGCAAACCTGATTTAGCCCATACCTGTTCATGTCTCTATTGCAAAATCTGATCTGTGTGGACACATAACCAGCAGAATGTTTCAGACCTTGCACTTCTAAGTGATGAAAAATCTGATACATCTGCAAGTGATGGTGTTCCTGTTCTTGCAGATAGAGGATAGAGGCATCACATATCATGGCATCACGTTCCCTTTCCAGTTACCGTATGCTTTGTCATCACATCAGTGTCCTGCTTCAGAGTAGGGTGTTTTATCTGAGGGTGAACCTGGGATTCTCACCCCTATTAACGCAGAGAATGAGCCTGGTGGACTATGATACTCCTAAAATGAGCCCTGTTTCATCGTATAGGGATTTACATATCACAACAGATTACATTGCAGTGATGGGTGCCTCAGATATAGGCTAAAGATCCAATTTCACTAGGAGAAAGGGGTGCATCCAGTCTATAATCTGCTTGCTTCCTTTAAGGAAGGAGAGGCACAAAGATGCTCACTGCAGACCTGTGGACTTGGATGTCTCAGAGATCTCTCATTCCCCGGTTCATTTTGGAGCAGCTGGAAATCTTTCAGGACAAAGCATGTGATGATGATAAGCATTCAGAAAAACAGATGTGTACCCTACCTACCTCCCTAAGACTCCAGCTGGCGAACCCAACAGCTGCTGTCTTCTTCCCTGTTCCTTAGGCTCTTACAGACCCAGCTAGTGATTTTGGCTGTTTCCATGGTGCTTCTGGAGGTCCAGCTCCACAGCTGGCCTCCCCTACACAGACCTCTCCAACTCATGAACTCTTTTTCAAACCAGATTTACAGAATAATTCCTCCTTCCACTGCCAAACAGTGCCTTCATTCTGATGAAGTATTTCATATACTTCCACTTGGGAAAAAAGCCAACAAAAAGCCACCCCTCCAACTTCATTCTTTTTTTTCTTCTGGAATATTTTATGGCAAAATGGTTTCTGAAGTTCTCAGCACTATCTTGAAGAAAACACATAAATGCAGTAGCCTTTTTCCTTTCCCTAGGAGTGGAAAATATTGTGCTGCTGCCCATATATCCTGCAGGAACACATTGCCCTGTGAAGTATGCTTACACATTGCCAAGGATGGAGATTAGATGAACAGATTACCTGATTTGGTTGAGTCTTGCCCAGACTTTCAGAGAATTATTCTTCTCTTAAGTACAAATTTTCATTCATAGTCTCTTTTTCTTGCTCATTATGACAGCTTATAACAGAAATGTTTTGAAGGTATTTGGACAGCCATGCTCTTCATGCAGAGCTGATAGTTTTACCAAGTTTGAACGGTGGAAATAAATTTGCTTCTGCAGTGCTTAGTAAGAAGCATTGTGTTTAGAAGAAGGATTGTGTTTTGGATAGAAACCTTAATTATCAAATAATTACTTCCCAGGGTTTTTCCTGAGGATTCAACAGATCTGTTTCCAGTTGTTTAAGTTTATCTTAAATTCCTCTTTCTCCCCATAACTTGTAAATTTGCAGTTTTGATGCTGTGCTGCTGACCTATAGTTGTACTCTGGCTGAGGTTACACCTGAAGGTCAGTGGGAACAGTTCCTCATGTGCATTGCAAATGCATACCCATTAGGGAGTGTTACCTAGCAATCATTACATTAGCTCATTTCTAGTTGTTCTGATCTCTCAGAAGCACAGAATGGTTGAGGTTGGAAGGGACCCCTGGAGGTCATCTGGTTCAACCCCCCTGCTCAAACAGGGCCACCTGGAGTCACTTGCCCAGGACCTTGTGCATAAACCTCAGAATATTTTCAAGGGTGAAGCCTCCACAGTCTCTCTGGGAAACCTGTGCCAGTCACAGTGAAAAAGTGTTTTCTGATGCTCAGAGGGAACCTCTTGTGTTTGAGTTAGTGCTCATTGCGTCTTGACTTCTGCAATTCAAACTGTCAAGCTCCTTATATCATGCCCAGACTGGTTTTGTTCTCCTCTTCTGAGAAACTTCCTGTAATCTTCCATAGCTCTCCTTAACCCACTTTCCTTGGGGTTGAAGTTTCTTCAAAGCTAATTCTAAAGATAAGAAGTTTGGCAGTTCTAAACTTCCATCACATTTAAGGACTACCACCATTCAACCAAGAGATTGTTCTTCTAATGCATATTTACACAGAAACTGGAGCTCAAAACTTGTTAGAACACAAAATTTCTTGACTAACAGTCACTGGAAGTTGGAATGGAAATAACAGCTATGACTGGTCTAGTTTAACAAAAGTCTTAATGCTGTTTGCTTTTACATTTGATGCTCCAAGAAACAGATGTGCTTCTTTGCTTTGCTAATTCTCACTCTGCCCTGCTATACCTGCTGCAGCTAATGTGCACTGCTCTGGATTTGGAGACACTATGAGAAAGAGCAAGACCACAAGGCACCTAACATGGGGCCTATCTATAGGGACAGAATTTCTCATTATTTTTCAACATTCTGAGCTGAACCACGAGTTTGTGTAGTTGTTTGTAAGGCACTTGTCTGTGCAAATTCCAGGTCAGCTCAAGTAATTGTTTGAGGGATGTAACAGGTTAATTTATTCCTGTGCATGTTTTATTTTGTCCCCATTTAAAACCTAACATAATCCTTTTACATTAAAACCGTTATCAGATTTCTGGAGTTAATGAGCCAGAGAGATTAGAACACAGCAAATTTTCTTCCACTGACTTGGAAAAATGTAGTCATTAAAAGAAAAGATATCATTTGTTATTCCATGGGTCTAAAGGTTGTTTATTTATTTGTTTATTTGTTTATGAACAAAATGAGAATGACAGCGGCATTAGACTTGGAATGATAAATTTCAGGACGAATTAAACAAGCATTAAGTATAATCTGCTATTTGAAACTTTGGCTGATGTGTTAAATATCTCTGCCTTTAATATTCCCTCCAGTTTTAGAAAGGGGTGGATGTTGAGTAAAGCATTAGGCCCTAACAGCAAGTTCCCAGCTGTGATGCCAGATGTGGTTTGGTGCCTGTGAAATCTCTTTGCAGTGTCACAGCTCTGCTACAGGCTGGCTGGTGTGATCGACATCCCCAGGGATTGAGGGCAGCCTTATCTGGGCAGCTGCATGCAGAAGTTACTGCTGGACCCAGGATGCAAGTTCCTCTGCACCTCCTCTGGGCTTAGCTCAGTAGTGAGCATATAGTTAGCATGCATCTATGGACAGGTATGCAGGTGTGGATATATCCTAAACAAACCCATTCTCCTACAGAAATGAATATTTAATATGTTAAAAAATAATCAATGTATCCTGACAATTAATCAGGAATTAGCAATGGAACAGACTAGGGAAATGAACTTTTCAGCTCTATATCCAGTCACTATAACCAAGGTAAAGCTAGCCTTTACAATTGCTGCATTAATAACCTGAACTCAAGGTACTTCCAAATGCTGCAGAAATTTCTGGAAGGATGTGGCAGAGTGTGCCAACACTGCCATTTCAGTGTGGGGCTGACACACCTGAGCTCTTCTTAAACCCCCTCACTGTGGCTAAAGGACTGGGCTAAAAGCAGGTATATTGACAGTGTGCCATTCCTTGCCATTGGGAACAGGAATGATGGGCAACCCTGTGTCCCAAAGGGAAACCCATCACCCCACGGGCCTTGCTGCCAGTCAAGAGTGGGAATCTGCTGTGCAGGAAATTGTCTTCACTGTGGAAGTGGCTCCAAACAGTTTTCCATACTTGAAAGCAAGTCCAGGTGAGGAAGTATCTCACTCACTTTTTAGGTTTGTAGAAATAACTATTTAAGATGCTTAAACACCAATCAACTGATTTCTTTCTTTTTCTAGATTTTCAAGGATTTTGATTCTACATGGTAAAATCACTCCAAAATCCACAAAGATTTGTTTAAAAAGGATAAGGTTCACTGAGAAAATGTTGGTAATGAACTCCTCACACACAACATTTTAACAAGCTCCAGAAAGTGACATTTTATACAAAGATAGCATGAATTTATCTGAGTCACTTTATCTACTTGTCAGCACCAGACTATAACACAGACCAAAATGAAAAATTGCTAGAAAAATTTAAATTTTAATTGAATAGCCATTTTAATTTAACAGATGTTGACGAGATCTAATACACACTTTACAAACTAAGATCCTGAAATGAAGTCTCATTGATTTAGAGAGATGAGTTTTATTTTGTTCAAATAAGAACATCCCAGAGAGCAGATGATAAAAAAGATTTAAAATCTCATCTTCACCAAGTCTAACATCAAACCCATTTTTGTTTAACAGTTTATTAAGCAAAATGGAGCTAATTTCTGCATGTGTCTCCTTAGAAACTAATACTGTTGAGCTCATTATGCCTCCTCTCACATCAAAGATATGAAGAAATCAGCTCTGTTTGGGTGTTTTTCTGCTGCAGGGAATCTTAGCTGGACACCTGGGATTCTGTAGTGTTTTATTCATTTTAATACCTTACTCTTTAAAATTTAAAGTCATTTTAGTGAGTCTGCATTTACCAGAACATCGTGGGAAACAGGCAATACACATTGTAGCTATTTCTTCAAAAGACCTCTGTTTGAATGGCTTTTAGCATCAGGGGTCTTAATTTCCTTGAATTCGCTCGCAATTTAAATAACTTCAAAAAATTGGACCTTGCTCCCTTATTTACAGAAACAGCATCTGAACTTGTATTCTTTGCAAGAATTTATTTACTCAAGGACTTTTTGTCAGGCATAATCCCCACCTTTCAGAGACTAAATTTCATCTAACTTAATGAATGCATGAACGAAATGGTTCTTTAAAACACTAAAAAAGCAAAAGCCTATATGAAAATTTTAAGAAGGTATCTCAGACCAGATTCCAAGGAAAATATAGAATTTCTGAAGGAGAGACATGTTGAGTACAGGGATTCTTTTGTTATCCTCATGCCTGTGAGGAAATAAAACATTTTAATTGTGTCTGAAAATTTGTTTGCAATCTGCTGGCCCGAAAGGATGGCCCTGGAAATAATTTGTTACAAGCTTCTTAGTGAACTACTGTGTGACCTGACACACAGATATCTTCTGCTGCTGGAAGGAGAATTCAGTTAGTTGCAGATATTCTCCAAAATTTAAATTCTGATATGAAGCTGCTGGAATCTATGAGAAGCATAATTAAGTGTTCTGCCACACCTTCTGAGTGAGGCTGCAAGAAGTGGTTCTTTGGGGATCACTGAAGCTAGGACTATATATCAGGCTGGAGACAAAGAAACGCAGGTCAGACCTTATGATCGTAAACTATGTTCTCCTCTTTATTTCCCAAAATGGCCAGTTAAATACAGTAAGAATAGTTTACAATAACAGGTGCATTTCTACTGGCAGTGAGTGTGAAGAAATATGTAAACTATCTCAAATTAAGGCAGCTACCGTGCTTTCAGTGTAATTGCCCTATTCTATTGACACCCATACCTTAACTCAATTTCTACTGCGCCACAAGCTTATCTAGTTCTACACAGGCTAAACGTTGAGACCTGGCAGGCCCAAATCTGAGGCCCAGTTTGGAATAGCTCAAATCTCCTCCCACAGCACATCATGCCCACGATTTCTAAGAAATTCAGTTACAGATCACTATGCTTTACTATCCAGAACAATTTACAAACCATGGATTCATGTAAGAAAAATCCCCAAGAGCAGGGTAATGAAAGCAGTTTTACAGGTGCTGTGTGTTGCTGGAGCAGAGAAAAACATCCTGGCCCTGGAATCATAATTCTAGGTGTCAAAAATCTTATATGACTATTTGCAAGACTTTGTAAATACAGGCGGGAAATAAATAAGTGTGCGCCTGTGTCTGACAAGAACTGTGTAAGGAGGAACTGGGGAAATGTAAAATCATTATTTGTTCAGAAGATGAAATATATATTTGTTTTCTTCCATGAAACCACGGTGATATTCTGTAACAAGAGGAAAGGCGGTGGCTTGCTCTTGGCCATCTGATAGCAATAGAACTGCTTTTTCTGGTGTTCTACAGCAAAGTGTCTGTGCACACAGACCAAGACAGAAAACCTGTGTGGGTCAGAGGCATCTTGTTTATGTGACACATCTAAAAATTGTCTGTCAGCCATGAGCAAGAATGTGTGCAGATACTTTGACAGGACCTCCTGGGAATATGGCAATGTTCTGCCAGACCTCAGGGTTCCGTGGCCTGCTCCTAGTCCAGTCCCTTCATAGGTTAATGATCATGCTTCCCCACAGCCCTTCCTAAAGGTAACCCCAGAGTGGATAGTGCAGGAGTAGATCCCATGGTCTGGAGAGAGTCTGGACAAGAGGACACTTTGGGAGGAGATGCAGCAGAGACTGTGAGAGCTCCTTCTGAGTGGTCATCTTGGAGCATCTGCTCCACATGCAAGCTCTGTCTGGAGAATAATAAACTCTGTCCCTGAGGAGTAATAAACTTTGTGTTACGTGTTACCAGAATGGTCTTGGAGTTTTTTTGGCACAGGGTTGAAGTGCTCTGTGACTGGTAAACTTAAATCTCGGTTCTGCATTTGCTACACTCTCTGTCACCAGCAGTGATCACTCTGTGTGCCATGCAACAGTTAAGAGGGAAGATGGGCTTGGCTGAGAAACCACTGAAACCCTATGGCTAAAATTTTTGTGATGGAGCTGGGTGAGGAAAGGCATTGCCACTGGGGCATTGCAGATGGAGCAGGGACAGGTGATTGCAGCAGAAGCAGCTGCTCTGAGCTCTGGGATTCTTGTGTTCTCACTTCAATGCACTTGCTTGCTCTAGGACTGGAAGAAGAATACACAAAGCCCTCACAGGACTCAAAGTTCTATCAGAAAGCCTACAAGTGTTGCATCTGCTGCAGTTTGCACCTTTCAAACTTCTTTCTCTGCTGCAGAAGCAGCAGCAAAGCTACTACGAAGAGAGCTTCTACATGACCTGCTAAACTGAAACGTTATGAAAAAAAATTTGATTTCAGTTTTAGAAAGAAATATCTGAACACAGAGAAAATCTCCCACTCTATCTGCATTTTTACTGGAAAATAAATCAGTTCACTAGCAGATTTTACTGTTACAAAACATACATTACAGCTTCAGGTAACCTGAAAACTGAGCCCAAACTATAACTCTGTGGTCAGGGGCATCTTCTCCATCCACAGCCCAATGGAAGAGACAGCAATTGTACAAGGGCACAGGGGAAAACCTCTGCAGAGCCGCAGGTACCACACCTGGCCATTGCTCTGTGCAGCACACCTGGACAGACATCTGAGAGCCAGTCGGAGGATCCAGCAGCTTGATTAGCTGTAAGATGGATTTATAAACTGATGGACAGAGTGGTACCACCCAGTGGTCTGCAGGAGCAGGTAAGTGGATCTGATGATGCAAGGGCTCTTGAGGGCCCATGTGCCCATATCCCTGTTTCATCTCTGCATCTTGGAGATGTTCTCAATGCAGGGCTCCTGTTCTGAGAAGCCTTCAGGCCGCCTCTCTAGGGATGCAGCTCAAGGAGCACTCTCGAGGGCCAGAGCTGTCCAAGTTTCCATGTAATTATATTGGTTTATACAAGTAACTCTCTCCAAATCTGCTCCTTTCATTGGTCTCTCTTCCTCCTTCTGCAAAATTAAACTGTGTTGATTTTTGTCCTAAAACTGCATAAACCTTTTTTTTTTTCTAAACAGATAATTTTTTCATTTCCCCTGAGTTTGGATAAATTTTCTCTATTTTCATCTACATCAGGTCCCAGGACAAATACTGGTAAAACACTCCACCACACCTACCATAACTGGTTCCCCTGTAAGACACGTGGGTGTTACAGAATTAGACAAAAGAAAGTAAACCGGGGCAGTTTAGCTGATAATGCTGTTTCCCTGTAAGGTTACAGAACGTAGCAATGTGTCCTAATGAGAGAAATATCTCCTTTATCAAGGGAAAGCTATTTTTAACTGATTCTCTTAATTGACTTGCAGTAACTCCTTACATGGAGCAGTGGATGTTGAAACATCTCAAAATCTTCTCTGACTTCCTCCATAAAACTATATTTGTCAAGAATATCTATAATTTTTGTGTGCTAAAATCAAAACTAAAAATTTGGATTTTGGTTTTAGTTCTGAGTTACTGTAGCATAGCACAAAATTAAAAGAAAAAGAGGAAGTAATATTTTGCCTTTTTTAAATTTTGCCCTCTCTGGAAAACTCTGTGTGTTGATGTAATATGAAAGAAATAAAGGTGACTAAGGGTCCCAAAAGGGTCTAAGTGAAATGTGGGTTATGTTCTAATTTCTGTCACTTCCATTATTCTGATTTTTCTGTCTGATGGGCCCTTGTTTTATCACTCCTCTTTAAGAAGTCAATGAATACATGAGAATCCCTGTAAGCTGAAGTCTTCTTGATCCTTGCAGGGGAATGCATAGAGGGAGAAGGGAAGATGGAAAGTAGGAGGATGCAATGGGAGAGGCTACTTTCTATCTGTGTCTGAGGGGTCTTGCAAAAGTCAACCTTTGACCAAGGAAACTGAGGTTTAAAGAAAGATACTCACCCCTCCTGTTCTGCCCCATAAGGCTCTAAGGGTGATATTCCCCAAGAGGCCTGTACTGCCTGAGGGGAGACAGGCTCTCTCTAATCATGTTTTCTGGGTCACCAAACAAAGATGTTGGGTACTAATGGGTTGTCTACCCTTGATATGCAGGTATATTCTCATACAGTGAGACTCTCGGGCACTGAAATGTTTCCAAGCATTTCCAAGAATGTCTCACAGTACTTCCTCCAAGACGTATTGCTCTGCATTATCCTCTCTTCAGACTGAGCCTTGAAGTTATATTTTAGCCCTATATGATCAAGAAAGAGTTTTTCTCTGCATGAATTTGATCTTGTGTTCTACTGATTTGCAGGTAGAGAGAAAGCCTTTTTCTCCCCTATGCACGGAGGACTTACCTTGCAACCTACAACAGAGCAATTAGTGTTACAAAGAGTTAGGTGCATAAATTCAATGCCCTAGACAACAAGTACATATTAGCTGCATGGTTATGGATTAGGTGTGTTTTATTTATAGAAAGCCTGGCCCCTGGACAGTCACCAAATGTAAGAGCAACCTGTTCTCGACAAATGCTAAGATGAAAAAAACAAAGTCAAAGTAGGATATTGCTGTCCATTTACAGTCCAGGAAGTCCTTGTATCTGATCTGGCACTGACTATTTTCAAGTGTCTTTTAACAATAAAAATAGACACTTTAATTTTGGTGTGAGGTTGCAATGAATGTTAGTAAGCAGAACTAGCATCAGAGGATTGTATGGAGCAATCTGTTCTCTGCAGAGCAGGACAGTAATACATAAACAATTTAAGAGCTCAAGTCCATTGACTTTCAGTAGGACTCAGTACCCTAAGCCATTAACCAAGAGACAATTTTGGTGAACCCGATCTCTCACACCAAAGGGTTCTCATGGTGAGCTTATCCATGCCAAGACACAGTGCCACAGCTTTTCTCATACTGCAGGACACAAAACACCTTCCCCACAACCTGGAATCCCTTCCTACACCCCTGGAAATAATAATAATAATAATAATAATAATAATAATAATAATAATAATAATAATAATAATAATAATAATAAAAATCCTCTCTTTTAAGCTGCCCAGCACATCCTTATGAGAAATATTTGGAAATATACCTGCATGTGGCCAGGCCCCCATGCCTCTCTCCTGGGATGTACAGGACACATTTGCTCATCATCCAGCAGCAGATGTGACAGAGTCATGGTGCACTGTGGTCCTGCCATGGCTCCCCAAACTGCCCATGGTCACCTGTGAATTTCTTCATAACATAAGAGTGCCAAGCAAGCTGTTCAATGAAGATATTTCATAGGTCTTTAAAATAAGTAGCTGG
>VXBR01009111.1:1601039-1633363 GCA_013400215.1 Cisticola juncidis | reverse complement strand
AAAAAAATTCCCCTCCACAAAATTACCCCAAAATCTAGGACAAATGACTAGTACCTTCCCAGAAAGGACTGTATACTTTTTGACTTCTCACACAATAAGAGAATAGGCTTTCTGCTGGTAAATCATGGACTTCTTTTTTGCTTTTTCTATTTTTTTAAAATTAATTTATATCTAGAATAATTAGTCAGGTGGATGTTTTATTGTCTCAGTTTTTCGTTTATTTTTTTCTGTGGGATTTGATCAAGAATACCAAGATTTTAATTGTCCTCTACCGATGCCTAGCTTATAATTGTGTCAATACCATATTATTGACAATCCCTAAGAAAAGATTAAATTTAGGTTTTGTATACTTTCAAAGAGGCCACATTTATATTGAAGTGTAACAAATAGGAGCAGAAAGAGATCTTTTTTTCTTTTCATATGGACATATAATTCAATTCAATTATTTACACTCAAAAGACAATTTATTCTGAAACTTGTAACAGTAACAGAAAGTTTTCAAGGAAGGTAAATCCAAACAAAACCTTTTCTCAGTATTCTAAATCATGTAGATTACAGAAAATATTATATTTTTTCCTAGAAAAGATTTCTCTTCAGATAGATGGGAATGGTGATTAGCTTTGTAATGATAATGAGACCAGTAGTACAGTTCCTAAGGGTATGAAATGTTCACCTGCTTTTAGAGTACAGTGACTGCAGAAGAGTCATAAAACCTCCTAAATCTGTATATCCCAGTTAAGTTCACATGTCTCTTAGTAAATGTAGAACAACCTTTTAAAATCCCACTGCTGCTATCAGAACTCTTAGGATTCTCCTGCCAATACCACATCATATCTCCTCAAATGATTTTTTCCTGAAGGAAAACTACATACAGTTTTTCCATCAGTTAACTGCATTACCTGAAGGGTGCTGGAAATCTGTTGCTATCTTATGTGGATCTGACATTTCCTACTGAGTCTCACAGAATTCCAAAGTGGATGAGATTGGCAGGGACATCAGGAGTCGTCTGGCCCAACACTCCTGCTCAAGTAGGGCCACCCAAGCTGTTTGTGCAGGAGTCAGCTTTTGAAGAACTCCAAGGATGGAGACTCCACAGGCTCTCTGAACAACCTGTGCCAGTGCTCAGTCACTCTGACTGCAAACAAGTGCTTCTTGATGCTGAAGAGGGAACCTCCTGTGTTTCACCTTAGATGCTGCTATGTAGTGTTTCAGTTTCAAACCCAGCCTGCACACACTCTGATTTGAGACATTTGTATTGTTGTTACAGCAGGGAAATGAGAGATTTCTTGATAGTGCTGTCTCTCCTGCTGTTGAGGGGGTCAGTTTTTTATTGTTGGCACAAGGATGGTAACTCACAGAACCAAAAATATTGTTTGCTGTAGCATCTATTTTATGCACTCACATGGCCTATTGTAAAGGGACCAGGATATCTCAGCTTTTTACTCTTCTAAACTTCAAAACATTTCTGTGAAGTACAGAAATATTGTTATCTTTATTTTTTAGAGGAGAAGGCCAGAGATAAGAGAAGGTAAGTAATTTGTCAAAGGGTACCCTTTGGTAGCTGCAGTAGAGGAAGGCACTGATCCTGCTTCCCAGAGACTACCAGACAGTCCTTGCTCACAGGGAGGTTGTGGCTCCTCTCCTCACCTGACAGGGATTATGTCCTTCACTGAAAAAGATTTCATCTAGTGCTGGCTGGACAAAAACTTTCCCTTACATATCTCCTCTGCTGTCATTGATGATGTATGTCACTATGGTTCACTGAGGACATACCTCACATAAGCCTGGTTTGCAGACAGAAGTACTTTTTTAACAAAATAATAATTCATTCTGAATTCCAAAATCAAAACAGAATGTTGGTGATATTTACTTTTTATATCCAGACTATTTGATGTAACATTCAAAGTTTTTCTTTTCTTATTTGCATGCATTAACTCCTTGTAAAAAAAGATTAAGCAAAATATTGATCCAGAAATAAATCCTTCCCATTACACATATTTCAGACTGGAGAAACTGAAATGAAATATTCTGAGCTGTATTCAGTGAAAGAGAACAAGCACATTCTAATCCAGTGAGTACTAGCTATGGGTACAGTGGAAAATTACAACTAGACTTTTATTATGTCAAACTTCTACTGCCTTTGCTAGGTAAAATCTTATGATATCAGATCTTCTTCTAACAATGGTTGCATGGCAGCAGAAATTGTGCAAAGGGATGTAACAGGCTCCCTCTGCCCCAAGAGCAGACAACAACTATGACCATGGCAGGCATTATATGAGCTGGGTTTTTTGACAAGAACATTCTTCCTTCCAGTCTCCATCTTTATATTATAAAATAAAATGATGGCATTAGCAGTCATCTTCCTACTTCTAATTCCTAACAACCATGCTAAATAAACTCTACTGCCTATTTGTCACCCCTAACCAGACAGCTCTCAATGGAAATAAGTAAGATGAGGGGTTTTTTATTGTGTTTTCTTTTCTCAATGTTGATAGGCCAGATAATATTTTTGCTGGAATATGAGACAAGTCAATTATATCTGTAGCTTCAGCTTTCATAACCCAGCAGCTACTCATTGATTTTCAGTAGTTTTGTTGGTAGTGGGTTTCTTGGTTGATGTTGTTTGGGGTTTTGCTTTTCTGGTGGTGCTTTGTCTAGATGCAGTGTTCTTCCTTCATTTGTCCCTTTCTGTCAGGATCAGTCTCCCTTTTGCATGCTGGCACACAGGTTTTCCTGGAAGATGCACCCTGTCATAGTGGTGGCATTCTGGAGTGGTCAGTGCCCTCCAGTGTATTTTGTGATATTAAAAAGTTCTGAAGCTCTGGCATAAAATCTGTAGCAGATCAACAGTTTTGGCATATTAGAAAGTATATCTGAGTTAGACCTATAGGTTTCATAATCTTTATCCAGTCTTTAGAAACAGCGTGTTGGCACTTTTAAGCAGATGTTCACAAAACAATCATTTTCTGCCTTGAAAACTAACTTTTCTCTAAATAAACATATACCTAAAAATAATCATGCATTACTTAAGGCACTTCTAAGCATTACCTTTGTTTCATCCACTCAAAAGTAGAGTGTCAATATTAAGTTTTTAGGTTTTTGCTACCTGTATAAAATTCACAGAACTAGTATTATGTAGATTAAACAAAATTACAGGCTGGAATACAATTACCAATGACAAAAAAAAATACCTGTCTTCCTTTGTGAGATACATAACAGATTTATATATCTCTTAAATAATAGACAGCATCCATTGTGGGGTGCAGTTTTGAACCATTTTCATGTGTTTGAATCCTTTACAGGATAAACCAGTGCATTAACTTTGTATTTTCCCTGGCTGATTTCTCACCTCCAGCCATCCAGGATGTAAGCTGGTTCCTTTCTCAGCTGTTTGTAGCAGAGGCAGAGGCTGACAGCCCCCCTGCTCACCCTCTGCAGGGCCAGTGAGGGGGAGGCACTGCTGGCCCCCAGAATGTCACTGAGTCCGTGCCACAGTGCATCAGGAGATCCCTGGAAACCTGTGGAAGTGAATGAAATGGTGTGAAAGCCTCCATTTGAGGCACTTTGCTGTGCATGCTAAAAGGTGACCATGAGCTCCCCCTCCATCACCACCAAGCCTTTTGCTGGTGACCTGGGGCTCCAGGCTTCTACCAGAGTTGCAACACAGAAGCAGGTAGCAATATGTAAATACGTGTAAAGGGATGTATAGATATAGATGTATTCCATCAGAAAACACAGGTGCCTCTTTTCCTCCTACATCTTCAGTATGCCCATACCCGTGGCTGCAGCCACTCCCCAAAATGGCTGTGCATCATCATGAGCACAGCTCTCTTTTAGAGCAAGCAGCTGAGCATAGCTTCCTTCCAAACACAACAAAACACCATCTTGTATCCACTCACACTAAACTATTTCCCTTCTGAGATACCCCTGCTAAAGTCTTCTCATTCCATATCAGTTTCAAATCTGCCTTGTCATACTTTAAAGCCCACCCTTTAATTTCACATCTGCATACAACTCTTCTCATATTTCCTTCTCATCTTCAGGAAAGCTGCACCTTCCATGTCTTTCCATGATCCTTCTCTTTTTCACCTCCCACTGGAAGCTCTTTCCTCCACCAAACAGCCAGGTTCTTTCATGTGATCTCTGTGAAACAATCTTTCCTGTGTGCTTTGGTCATTTCTGTTTCCATGGGGGAGTTGAGTACCTTCTAATGTAAAAGTTGTGTTTCTCATGCCATGCTTTCTTGTGGATGAAACTAATAAAATATAGAAGACAGAAGCAAATATTTTAGTGGCTTTCTTGTTATCTACCTCTTCCTTTCTGAAAAGAAAGTTTTTGAAGTCCTTTGTTCTTTTAATAGCTCTGGTGTTATTCCTCATGCTGTTTCTCAGACCTTGTGCAGTTCTCCATCCTTCAGCATGTTGGGATGACATTTCTACGCTTTAAATTGCTACAACTGTATATTAGCCCTCCCTTTCTTCTCCCACCTTTGCTTGTCCTTCCATCTCACACCTATCAAGACAATATTAATATCTCTCATGCCAATAATTCTGTATCTAACCCACAGGGAAAACTTTCTCCCTTGAATTCAAAAGCCAAATTCCTGCTTCCTTTGCTGTGTTTTGGTTTTGTTTGCTTGTTTTTGCTGGGGCACGGTACTTCCACTTTCTCCCCTAATGTTTTGACTGAGTTTGATTTTCTTGAAACACAGTTTTAAAAGACAGATGTGAAGAATGAAACAGATTAGAGGTTGAGGGAGTAGACTACCTTTCATCTCACAGGACAGTAAGCATTTAGAACCAGGTATATGCTGAGTACACAAGGGTGTGTTTTTTCTTTTCACTTAAAGGAAAGCTATTACCTGTGTACTTGAGCAGGCATTTCTGCTGTGGGGAATATCACTGCCACTGAACTGTCTTCAGGGAGAAATGATTAAAAACCTGCTGCTGGCTTATGCCAGCTCCAACAAGCACTGTGGTCCACTGAGCAGACCCTAGCTTGTTAAAGTGCATAAATGAGCCTATGTACAAAGCAGGTCCATACAACAACTCAAAGAGATACCAAGGATATATGGCTATTATTACACAGGCACTGCAGAAACCCAGTAGAAGAAAAATAATCTTGGGTAATTGAAATAACAGTGTATAAATTACGTGAGAGAATAGGAATTTAAAACTGAATTGTTCAAGTAGCGGTGGGATGCTACACATGAAGGAAATTATGGAAAGAAATGAGTGACTTTGATCAATGCACAACATTCTTCATCAGCATATTCATGGCAATTTAAAAGGATCCCCAGCAACTGCAACTTCAGACCAACAGTATGAAAATGCCCTAATCACCCAAGGTGGAGACCATTCTGGTTGTAACTGCTAAGGGAGTTAATAGGCAATCCAAAAAAGGCAGAAAACATGCTAATGAGGACAGTCTCATTCCTCCCCACTTCCTTTTGCGCTGTTGTCCCTCATGGGACATTATACTGAAGCTACATTTTTGGATATAGTAGGTGTTTTAAAGTTTCTGTCTCTTGGAGTAGCTGGTTAGAAAACTCATAAACAGAGAAGCATGATTTGATGTAGTCCTCATGGGATCATCTCACAAGTCGCATCTAAAGCATTATTAAACAACTATCTTGTAATGCTGACTTCAATATACTTATACCCAGAAGCCATGTAGAACTGAGGAAAGCTCCCAAAAGACAGTAAAAAACCTCCCAGCCCCACACTCCAGTATTGCTTAGCTTCAAAATTGGGAACTGCATGAGGATGATGTAGTTTCATCAAAGGAAATGAAAAAGTCCTGGTAAGAGAATAAAATGATTATTGGTGGGAGGGAGATTACTTAGAGCATTAGATTAGAAGCTCCCACATATACTTTATCTAAATAAAGTTTTAAAGGTCATGAGAGACTGTGGTCATATAGCAGAGAAAAGACATTTCTGGGTATAAGGAATGTGGAAACAATCTCCAAACTAGAAGAATCACATACTCTGGCATGCTGAATATAAAAATACTTCAAGATAGGACAGAACAAATTCAACAAACCACCAACTGTTCAATTTGCTCTATGAACATTAGGAGTAAAATTTTCCAGCCATACCAGAAATGGCATGTCTTTTAGAAAACTTGTAGGTACTGAAATATAGCTGACTTGTAAAAGGATTGCTCAAGGAAGATAAAGAAGCAACAAAAAAGCTAAGGGCAATATTTCCATCAACAGTCCATTTGTCAAGACCTGAGTCTGGTCTTACTCTCACAGCCTTTATTTACAGGAGAAGGAGTAGGAAAACCATCTCAGAACAGTGAGCAATAGATGTTTCAGGACAATTAAAAAATAAATTGATACAGCACCACCAGAGCTGATAGAATTTTCCCGGTGGGTCTTAGATAATTCAGATTTGAAATGTTCAGGCTTTCAGTTGTGGTGGATAACCTATCACTTAAATTTGCCTCAGTTCAAAAGGAAAGCAAGATAGTGCATATAAGGCTAGTTTTAATAAGAACTCCTGGGGAACCTTAGAAATTATGGACTAGGAGGTTGTACTTTTGAACTAGGGAGATTAGTAGAAACTAAAAAATAACAATACTAAGAGTATACATTCATTAATATGATTTAATAGGGCAGAATCAACATTGTTTCTGCAGGAAGATATAATGGGTCTCAAGCCTGTTTCAGTATCTGGAGAACTCATTAAACTATTGCTTATTAATATTAAGGTGGTTTATTTACCAGGCTTAAATTTCTGGAAGGCTTTTGATTATATACTGCTCCAAAAAGGTTCTAGAGAAAGTAAGTTGGTATGGGGTAAAAGGAAAGACCCTCTGCAAAAGTAATAGCTACACAGAAGATAGGAAACAGGACAGGAAGAAATTATGTACTTTCAAAAGTACTGTGTTGGGACTTCTATTGATGGATATTCTTTCAAACCTGAACTAGAAAAGGGGTTATATAAGTTGATCTCAAGTCATAAGTAATTGTAAGTTTTCTGACTTTACAAAATTATTTAGAGTGGTTTAAAATAAAAAAGATCACAAAGAACTGCAGATTGTTTTGAACAGAACAACTGTTGACAGCTGCAAAGAAATGCACTTACAAAAAATATCTGACATTAACTATTACTCAGTCAAAAGACAGATCTTAGATTTATTGTGGGTTGTTTTAGGAAAATGTCATCTCAGTACTCCCTATAATTTAAAATGAAAACACAAGGTTAAGTACTATCAGGCAAAACACAGAGATCTAGCTTTTAAATGTCATTATTGTAACAAACAAAATTGATCACATTCTTGCATTTTGGATTTTGTTTATCTCCCAAGATACAATCACAGATGAGCAAGGAAAATGATCACAGGTATGGCATGCCTTTCAAGCAAGATGAACTTAAACCACGGCACACTAAATGTAGTAAGTCTTCAACAGCTTCAAAACAAACATGCCAAGCTTTGTCAACTGCACATCAAGTAAACTCATTGCCAAAAAAAGAAAGGAAGATAGCTCATAAAAGACCAGTTTTAATAAGAACTCCCAGAGAACCTTGGGAATTATGGACTAGAGAGTTGTACTTTTGAACTGGGGACATTAGTATAAACTGTAAAAGTTACAATGCTGTAGAGATAAAAGTACAAATAAGTTTGGCAAGAGATTAACTGAAAATAGAAAAAAGTGTCCAGTAAAGCTCCAAAGATGCAGGTGCCATGTCTTGCTCAGGAAGTCTCTCATCTGCTGCTATCTGTGAGCAGAGAAGGTAACTAAAGAAATATTGCTTCTCTTCTGCTTATACTCAGTCAATAACCAATATCTAGAACCCAGGTAGACACTCCTTGTCTGAATCCAGATCATCTATTCTTATATTTTAAGGTGTGTGCAGAGAATCAAAGTGTAGAGTACACATCTCAGAAAAGGGTGTGGCAAGGTTTCTGTAACAAAAATGGTAAAAATCCACACAGCATTCCTGGCAGCAGGATAATCAGTGGGTCTAGCACAGATTGGATGTCAGGTGACTTCACATGCTGTTAATCCAGGTGTCCCATGAAAAGTTATTTAAGAATGTTTATACACACAAGTAGAATTACACACTTGTGCAGATTATTCCTTCCAGAAACATAGCAGCATTTTGTTCATAGTGCCTCACTATTTTGACTATATTCAGTCCATTGTATTTAAACAGCTGCTGCCCTAATCCATTCATGCTAATATTTGCTGGACATTCCTGCTCCTCACTAAATATGAAGACTGAGAAACACCTGCCACTAAACCTTCCCTTCTTTTTAAAAAAAATTTCCATAGAAGACTTATTGAGACTTATATCTGTTAGCTTTCTAAAACTCCTTCTGCTAAAATCACTCATTTTTAAAAGAAAAGAATTTTGTCTGAATACCCACTTTATGTATTCATAAATATCCCCAGCCCAAAATCAGTCCTGGACTATAATCAGTTTACTTCTTTTCTCAGCCATGGACAATTTTTTCAGATTCATAAATGTCAACATTCTGTATGATGATTAAAACTCTTGATGGATCTCAAAGTCTCAGCCACAGACTGCAACATGGAAGTTATTGCCAAGATTTATTTTTATTTGCCGCATTACACTGGCCTCAGTTTTTATCCTGTGATGGAGTAGTTAACTTCTGCCAAGCCACAGGTCATTCATTCCTTTATCCTCATTTGCAGGCATTTGCTGTTTGCAGGGAGAGGTGCCATATCTTTAGCTGTGTCTCTCACTCAAGGAAAGCCTCATGCAGTGCACAGTGATCCCCAGAGACAGGGGCTCTACCCTGGAGATCTTCTAAGTGCCGGTACCCTCCTACAGAGAGGGAGTAGCTTATCACATTTTCAATTAAAATTTGCTGATGAGAGAGCTCAGCAGTCTCTGAGATCTTGAAGACTGAGAGCAGCTCACCTCTGAAGAAGGGAGCTGTGTGAGTGCTGCCGTTCTTCAGACATCATGACTGACACTGCAATTTTCTGACCTCAGTTTCAAGGTTCAGGTCAAGGAATCAGTCCTGGACTTAACTTTCTATTTCGTCTTAGGCTTCTATAAATACACTGGCTTTGGAAATGTAAGCAGTATAGTCATGCCAAAAGCTTTCACAAAGAACATTATAGTCTGCTCTTTTTCAGCTATTAAAAATTATTTTCTTTTGTTTTATTTCATAAAGTAGCATGTTTATATTTAGCATGGCTACAATAATAAAACATCTGCATATGTATATAGCACTGGTCTTTCAAAAATATTCAGGGATAAAACCATACCAAACTCTATACTAGTTTCAGTGACTGCCCAATGTTGATGCTTCCCTCTTACTGAAGCAATGCCTGAGAGCCACCTATTTCCCTGCTGGTGCAACATCTCCCTTGATACAGGTCAGTGACTTGGTGGCCCTTAATCTTCAAAATGTGAAACTATCTGCTTGTGTGGAGCAGTTGCATAAGGGACAAATAAGAGCAGCACTCTATGGCTTCCAGAGTGACATGCCTCCCACTCAGGGTACCCATTGTGAGGTGACAAATAATGGGAGGGAATCAAACCTTGTACCCTTCTGCCCTCCTGTGTGGGCAGTGCTGGGACATCTGAGATGTTGGCAGGGAAAGTGAGGATCTGTTTCCCCAGCCACTCTTTGGAGAACTCTGTCCCCTCAGCCTTTTCTCACAAACACAAGATTTTACCTACACCCATATTAATCTGTAGTTACTTGGGACACACAAATCAGTTGAAAAAGAAGATTCTGCTGGGTTTACATTTTTCTGGGGGAGGATTTTGTTGATGTCCAACTTGCTGCAATTGCTGCAACCCCTGCTACACATCTTCCTTTGGGACCAGCCATGAGAAGAGCAGGTGGAGTTGCTCATTAGGCTGATGACTTTCCAAGGCAGGAAAAGCCATAGATCCCCCAGTGACCTGGCACTGCAAATCCCCCACCTAGTGTGTGTTTCCGGATTATGTCTGAAGCAGGTAAAGCTGCACTGCACAGGTGCCTGCACAGGTTGGTATTGTGGCTGCAGATTACAAGGTTATGCAATCCTTGCTGGCACTATTTTTATGATGTGAACTAGAATTTGACTCTGGCAGTCTGAAAGACCTCAGCACAACACAGTGGTGTAACTTTTGGTTGCTTAGCTCCCTATAGCTCTGTTTAGCAGAGGTGTATAAATACCCATGAACAAATAGACTTAGGAAACTTTTACCAGCAAATTACTGATTCTCTGCCTCTTGTCATGAAAGCATTAAAAAGTATTTTAGATATTTAGAAAAAAAGACAAAAGTCCCTCTTTCATGAGAGATGAATTTTCTAAAGTGTTGGTCTGTACTCTTGCCTGTTTATTGAATACATCTGGCATGTGAGTTTTTACCTGTACATGTATACAAACATGTTGTACAAGAGATATTACAAATCTGACACGTATGATACATACAACACTTATGTTGAGCTTATACCCAGATAATATTTCATGGAAGGTAAAAAATTCTTCATTGAGCTGTTCCTCTCTCAAAAAGGTTATGCTTCTTTACAAGCGAAACAGTTTAAAATGAAACCTTGGATATTGCTAACACCACCCCTTTATATTTTCCTTATAGAAAATGTGAAAACTATCCTTCTAATCCCACAGGTCTTAAGGATTAACACCTGAAATATTCACTGACAGGCACGCCGAAGGCCGGGGTCAGCCTGCATCAGGCATCTGACAGACCCTGAGACCTGAAGGCAGAGTCACGGCACTTTCTTCAGGAATAAATGGTTTGAGCCCTGACCTTCCACCTGGCCCCAAGCCCTGAGTATTCCCCTGACCACTCAGATAGGAAAGAGGTAGTCCCCAGATGCTCACACACCTTGAACTGTGAGTTATAAACAACAAAACTGTTGCCACAAAACTGTTCAGAGATATAACTGATACACTTCCTTTACTTTTGACTGTTTGTTAGAGGCTAGCAAGTCTTAAATAAGAATTTCAAGGATTTTAAAACTAAAGGGTAAAGATTCTAACAATTTATACAAGAAAATGCATTTATTGGTTTAGTGTTCTTGATCTCACAAGGTGTTAGTTTTAGAAACAGGAACAATATTTTTTGTAGAATTCTAATTTCTGGGACCAAAAGTTTTGAATTTGAAGATCTGGATGATCCTGCTTGACTTCATTTTGAAGTTAAAATGCAGTGCAATGCAATGCAATGCAATGCAATGCAATGCAATAAAATAAAATAAAATAAAATAAAATAAAGCCATTGTGGCAGCTTCTTGAGGGTCCCAATGTGAAGCTGGTCCTGGACCTCTCTGTGATGGAGGACAATACCTTTCCATGATATGTCTGGTGCTGGTGTTCATCTGTGCGGCCTCTGTGCCTGTAAGTAACTTAGCAAGCATTCTCTGACATAGACAGGGATGCAAATGTCTGTCAGGGGAGGAGAAGGTGGTGGAGGTATGGAAGGAGTCTTTGGAGAAAAGCTATAGAGGATGTAAGGACATTTCTCCCTTTATGGGTCTGATAGAAAGCTTGTACAAATCAATGTCCCTCATAGAGGAGTAAAATTAAGCCATAAGAGAAGCTGAAGTGGGGCTGCCCCTCTGACTGTGCTTCTGGCAGAAACTGCTGCCTTATGACACCTAAAAATTCCCTAATGTTAGAAGAGGGCTGAGAGTCAAGGTGGTAATTTCAGGCAAATAGAAGCTCATGCAGATGCTTTTTCTGTTGCACTGTCTCTGAGAGGAGCTTTCTTTAATCGTATTATGGTAAACCCAGCATCAGGTCTTTCCCTTACGTTGTTTTGATGAGAGAAGGGAGCTGGCACGAAGACTGTATCTATATTAATGAATTAGCCAGCAGGAGAAGTGTGCTGAGGCCACTGATGTTTGCCCTGGTCGCCAGCATGCCTTTGGTCTGGGCCAACCAGCACTTTCTGAAACATCTCCTCAGCCTGGATTTGGCCTTGGCCCAAGACCAGTCCTAAGAGAAAACATTGAAGATATTTCTGCAATTTGGGGTTCTTTAAAACACAACCCAAAACTACAGCAATCTTTTTTCTGCCTCTGGTTCTCTGCCTGTTTTTATGTTATTTTTGACTACTGTCAGCAGTTATATTAAATAGCTATTATCCCCATAAGCATTCTGCAGATGCCAGATAGAAATGAACTGTTAAATATCAGCTATTAAAGGATGATTCTGTCAGATTCTTTATTCTAGACCTTCTGCAAGTCTGATGGATAACTAGACACAAAGTTATCCATAAGTATCATCTTACCAATGCCTCTTAAGTAAGGCATCTTACTTCGGAAGTTACTTTTTACAGCATTATCATAATTTCATAAAAACTCCACTGAATTCTATTTTTTTCTCTATTCCCTTTCTCCTCTTAAAAGGAAGTATTCCAGCTTTATTGAAGGCTCCAGATCAGAGGTCAAGCTGCTTGTGGAGGCCTCAGACATGTTTGGATTGGATTTTGCAGCACCTATGAGGAGCAAAGTGCCCTGGTTGGCAGCAGGCTGTGAGGGTGGGCTCCAGCAGGGGCAGCTTGGCACAGAGCAGCTGGGGGGACAGCACACCTCAGCCTCGGGAGCTGAAGTACATCTGAGTGCTCACTTATTGACATTTAACTTCTGATATACTTTGAATTACTTTAGGAGGTTTGGAGATGCCTCTCGAACAGGGAAAAGACTTAAAAACATTTTTTTTTCTCTCAAACAGTAGGCCTGTGGCTAACAAGATGTTACTAAACACAAACTCTAAAAATATTCAAATTAGTTAAATATAGATGGCCAGAAATTTATATTTATATATCATCAAGCCACCAAAACATTAAATACATAACTTACAAAATTCTGTTATCAAAGGTCCACCAAATTCACACACACTCACAAAAAAAAAAAAAAAAACCTCTCTGATTTTGAACAGCACTAAACAACTTTACATTCTTCTTATTCAGCAAGTGGATTTAATTTTGAAAGTAAAATGGGAGAGGCTGACCAAAATAATATTCAGGTTAATTCTCCTTCAGGGATGCTATGGCACTGGCTGAAATTGGTGTGCTGAAGACAAAATGAGGCAGTTGTTTCTGAGTGTGAGGTCCATCTCCAGTAGCACCTGGCAGGGTGGGTACCACTGCCACAGCTGGGAGGCTTCAGTGTCCTCCCCAAGCAATGCTGACAACAGTTTCTCACACAAGAGGGTTAGTCCACAGGGGTTTAGCACGAGAACTGTAGTTCTGTCCTTGTCACAGAAAACAGTTCCTTGCCTCACAATCACAGTACAGTTGTTATTCTCATGTACTGCTGTGAGGGTATTTATGGGCCAAGTCAAAAGACAGTACCTAAAGAGTTACAGTAACACACTACACTCATTGCTAGATGTGAGAATTACAATCACTAGCACATTTTTATACCTTTAATTGGAAATCTCAGAATAGGACCACTCTTTTTAATCCCTCTTAATACATACTGAATGAAATCAACCAAACAATAAAAGGTGAGCACACTCTGGTACAATGCTGGTTGTATGATGCTCATTCCTTAGGTTAGAAAACCACTCGATAGCAGTCATCAACTTCCTCTCTTCCAGGCCACTGAATTAAGAGAAATTGAATATGAATAATCCTGTGGGCAAATATCATGACCTCAAAGTTGTATCATTCAATCCAGACGTAGTAGAAGACATTAAGACTGTGGTTCATAAAAAAATCCACAGGTGCTTACATCCCTGTAACTGAGAGGTTGTGTGATCCTCTGGGATGGCAGCAGTGCTGCAGTGCTGAGGAGGGGATGCCATCCCTGAGGTATGACAGAGAGGTACTAAGTGCAACATTGGACAAGGAATTTCTGCCAAAGTGGTGGTCAGAGCTTAAAAACAATTCCTGATTAAATAAAATTTATCTTTGATATACACAAAGAGCATAACTTCCTTAGAAGCTGTATCTAAAGTTCACCTCAATGCTGTGTGTCCTGTCCTACATGTGAAGACCTATTCTTTAGAAGTGTGTGTTATTTTAAATCTTGGCCTGGAGTTTCAGGCTCCAGAACCAAGCTTCTCCCTTTATCCAGGATGTAGTACAACAGTTTCAAGTTATACAAATTTGTGTCTGTTTAAAAACATACCAAAACCAAAGTCATCACATAAATCAAGGTTAAACTAAGACAGAAATCTGTCTGGCAGGTGAAAGACTGCTGCTTTATTTACTAAGCCTTATAATCTTTTAACTTGCAGTTCACTGCCAAAGAAGATTATGAAAGAACTCCAGCCCATATCCAAGTGTTACAAGTCTATATTTGTCTTCTACAATGAAGGTTGAAAAAGGTTGCCAAGTGTGCAAGATTACCAAGTAGGTTGATAGACAAGGAATAGAGCTGCATTTTGGAAGATGTGAGATTCTGCATTTATAACCCAACATCAACACAAACCTTTTCCTAGCTCTTCCTTATCATACTGTATCTGAGCTGTCTGAACTGAATCAAGAGAGTGCTGCCCAAATAGTTTAAATGCAGATTTGGATTTTCACAGTTTGATGATAGGACACTTTGAACAATCTATTTTTATTGATTCATTGATAATTACATTGGTTGGTATAGACACATGAGCCTCTGTGGACTCCAGTAATTCCTAGACTGAGCTCAGGAGGCTGCCTGGGCAGTCTTTTGCCTGTGTTCAGTGATCAAAACTCGTGTGAGAAGAGCTGGAAATGGGTGGAAGTCTAGCCCACAATCTACATGCAATCTACTACCCTTTTCATAGAAACAAAATGACAGTAGAAGTCCTTGAAAACCCCCAAAGACCATTGCTGTTACTGGATTATTGGCATGGGCTCAGTATTTCAGAGTGGACTGTGGCAGGCTGCGGTAATAGAGAAGGGTAAACTGCTGTCAGAGCAAGCTGACTCAACATTACCTCTAAAACAGCCAGTTAGCCCAGACTGATGCACCTTCTGAGAAAAATCACATTTTTTTATTATTATTTTCAAGAGTGTAACCATGGTGGATGTCCTGCTACTACTTGTAAACATGAGGAGGAATGACTGACCATCTTCTGCAAGGTACAAAGGATGCAATGCATGTGCCTACAGGTACTCTCACCAAAGTATTGTGTGGGCTAGAAAGGAAACTTAGGGTAGGTTGGGAAAGGATTATGGCAACTATTACTGGTAGCTGGGTAATATCTGACGTTAGCCTTTAAAAAAGATATTTTCCTCTTTTGCTGTGTTTTCACTGTAAATGCACAAGTAAAGAAAATAAATCTGAAATAATTACAGAAATTAAAAAATGGAAAAATGCTTAGAATTGTTAAACTTCAAAACTTGATCCACCCATTCATGTGGGCTTTAAGAACTGCAATCATCTCACAAGAAATCCATCCTGTTAAATCAAACCCAAACACCCTAAATATTCATATATCACTTTGCTATCAGCTTTCCCAAGGAATTTCTGTTCCTGTGTAAAATGCTCTAACATATTGATAAATAATTTAAAGTACACAAAAGCAAACTGCGAGTTGTACCATGTTAATAAGGAAAAGGTGGGTAACCTGGAAAAATGTGTCACATCAATCCTTGTTCCCTACAATTGCAGTAGAATCAAATACATCAGAAGTTTATAACAATGCACCTTCCTATCTTGATGCCTCTAGAATATTAGTTTTAACAGTGGGAAGCCCTGTCAGAATAAATATCTGCTTCATGCACACAAAAAAGACAGTGTCCAGATGCCTTTTAACACATGGATTGAAATGTTATTTCCTTTTTACTTGCAAGTATCAGACAAAGGAATATTTCCCACTTCAGCCAAGAGTTTTAATTCCTTCATGCCATTGTCCTGTTCTCCACCCATCCTTGAGGGAAGTGGAAAGAATGGGAGCTGGAGCCAGGCTGCCAAGCAGCGCCATCTAGGGGTAAACCACCGCGACAGTGTCCTCTGCATTAATCCGAAGCCACCAGACCCACAGTGATGTAGGGTAAAATACATCACGGTTTGTGTCCCTCATCTCGTTTTCCAGCTCTGCAGGATGGCCCAGAGAGACATAAAATACAACACAGTCCTTACAGCCTCACCTTCATGAGGTCTTATAAAGATCTCTGTAGTACTTTAGTGGCATGATTAATGATGCAGTTGTTTGTTGCTAGTAATTTGCTTTTATTCCTTTTAATCCTGTGTCTGTTCTTTCATTAACACATCTGATAGATCAACAAAGCCCGAGGATTTTGGTCAAAGTTTGTGTTACTGGCCATGCAGGTAGAAAAGCAATAAAATAAGAGATCTAGCAGGGACATTCAGGTGCTGAGCGATGGCAAAGGTCACAGGCAGTCACCAGAGATACTCTTACTGTCTGTTTATGTACCTGACTTCCTCAAAAATCAGGTCAGAATTTGGGACAGGATGCTGCTGCCTTGTGAGGTGAACTGATGGACTTTCTAGTCCTTAGATCACAGCAGCAAGCAGCAACCCAACACCCAGATGAGATTGAGAGTCTGCAGCCCTTTAAGTTGTTCCATTTCCTTTCCTGGAAAGGATGGTTTCCTTCAAGACCCAGATCCAAGCACCTTCACAAACATGATGTGGAGTAAGACGGTAAAATATTAATTTTTCACAATGTGAAACTTCTTTAGGCAGATGAGTGAATGCTGTGGTGTGTGCTGGGAGAAGGAGAGTTATTACAATAATCAGAACTTTATGCAGCTACCTACTCTGTTTCTTAATTTGCAACATAAATAACACAAAGCTGCAAAGATGCTGACATGTTTAATGCAAAAGCAACTTTTGTTAGGGTCTAGTATAGCACAACTATACAAGCCACAGCTGAAATAACAGTTCTTTCACTTGAGAAAGTGTGTCAAGATGCAGAAAAGATCAGTGCCCTAGGGAGTCTTTGATCTTGACATGAAAGAGAGGTTAGAGAAGAGAAATGTTGTAAACTCCCTCTTGCAATGATGAATTAATGTAAGAGGAGATTAAGTGAATAATGCAAGATTATTTAGGAAAACCTCTGTCAGAGCCAGGAAACAAACTGAAATAAGCAGCAGAAAAAAATACAGGCTTGGTGGATTGAAGAATTCACACCAGAAACTAGGGGGCATGTTTTCAAGGAAGGCAATTTAAGCCTGGAACAGCTCACTGAGGTAGGTGGGTCTTGGATTCATGACCCTGTTCAGATGCATCACACTTGGACAGAAAGTCTTTCTCAGGTGCTGTGACTCCCCAGGAAGCTGCTGGACAGGGGCAAATGTCACTGGTTTGGTCACTCAGTGGTTTGCAGAGGCACGTGGGTGTCCACCCTTTGTTGCTCTGCACTTGAACAGGGTCTCTGGCCTGTGCTGGACAGGAGCTGGAGCCAGTTTATCATGGTTCCACATATGATCTTAGCCTTGAGGAATCACAAATCCATCCTCTGTCATAACAGTTCCCGATGACTCTTCCCAGAATATTAAACAGGCCAAAAATCAGCCAGTTACCAAGCAGCCTAATGATGGATTAGTTACTTAGTGCTAAAAATCTTGACCAGTTCCTGCAGCAGACAGAAGTAACCACAGGTACCCTTTCACTTCACTTGGAACTGATGATACACTGCCCCAGAGCCATTTCCAGCCTCATGTGGATGTGAGGATTGCCTAGGATTCCACAGGTAAAAAGCAGACTGGTAACTTTTGCAAATCCCTGCTTTGTACTGCTATGAAGACCTACAGAGGAAGCAGAGGAGTTTGGAATGGAAAAGCTGATATTGTGAAATAAAGAAGTGACACTCACAAAGGCTAGCCTGTGCAGGGCACTCCATGCCAGGCACACACACCGTGGTGTCCCGAGTCTGCTGCTCCTGCTGTGGGAAACTCAGCTGCTCCTGCTGTACCTCACCACCTTTTCTCCCTCCAAATCCTTGCTGGCTGGGAAGAAGGGTTGCCTTGGCATTAGTGTGTGGAAATCTGGGCCTGTGATACAGAAGCTCACTGAGATTATCACAGCTGTCCCTGCCTGCATCAAAGCACATTATTCTAAGCCACTAGGTCCTCTCCCATTCCTCAGCCTGAACTCACTTACCAGAGGAGGAAATCCCACCACGTGTAAGTAATTGTAACTCCTGCTCATGTGTTTTGGAGACTCTTCATAATATGAAAGTGAATTGAATGATTCACTATAGATGTTAACTGTAATTCTGTTATACTTTTCAAATAACAGTATATGCTGACCAGTATAATATACATTTATAGCTAGTGTGCTGTTTCTTAATGTTTCTACTTAAGTACTGATTTAGGTAATAAAAGGTGTAGCGAAAAATCATTCAAAAACATAAGGAGGCTGTTTTAGGTCAGAGGCAGACAGTTTGTGGATCTTGGCCTCTGAAAAAAGTTGATTTTGGAATTATTTTTCTGTTTGGTGTCCGACTTAAAAAACTTTCCCCAGAGCAATTAAAAGAAGGAATTAGAATGTGCACGTGTGTCAGAGGAGATTATGCTGGGTTACATGACTATTGTGTCTTTTGAAGCTTCTGTTGAATTGCAGTAACCTGAATATCTTTAACCTTAAGTTAACACTCCTAGGTGAATGCCTACACTTCTGAAATGTATGTGAAGAGACTCTCACTCCTCTCCTAGGGGTAACACAAATTCAACAAGGAATGATAGTAAAAAAAGAGACACAAAGAAAGAAAAACTTCTGTTTCAGTTAAAGATTTTGGTGACATTTCTCCTGGCTACATTGCAAGTCACTTGATGGGCTTACCTAAAGAACCAGACTCCTGTAGAGGGGGAAAAGAGATAAAACGAAGAAGAGGAAAAATGAAGCAGAAAACATTTGCAAGTGTGCTGCTACAAGGGATCTATCTCCAGGGATATATGGATATGTGGTCTCAGAAACGAGGCAGTGCCAAGCCTGCTCCAGATCATCATTTGAACCAAGCAAATTTGTCAGGACTTTAATGAGAATAATGACCTCAATGTACAGAGCAGGCTGTGACTGTAGTCTGTTGGGACCTGTTTCTTTTGGAAGGAATGAGGAGGAAGGGCAGTAAGTGCTTCCCCTGATGATATAGGGTTATCAACAGGTGTTGATTGATAGATATTTTTGAGTTTACACAAAGCTTAGATCAGTATCTCTCAAGAATTTACTTCAAATAGCACCTTGTGATTGAATTTGAATGTTTTGTTAACTTGTTTTTTAATTTTTAGCATTTTGACTTATGCAGAAAAGTTAACATTATTAGCATGGTAGGTGTAGGAGCAGTGTGCATTTCAGATTGGAGAATCTGTTGTGCTATAAATGAAAAATGAAATGGAATCATTCTTAATGGTCTTGACAGCTCACTTGGTAAGAGATTTGGTTTTAGTACAGACTTAAATGCTCTGAAGCTTTGACATAGCTTAGCAAGCCTTAAAGCTCATCTCTCTCACCACAGTGTTAGTCTTCTCAGTTTAGGTCAGTCTCTCCCAGGGATTGTGGAAGAGGAACTCATAGCTGGATAATTAAAGTATTAAAGGCCTTAGCACAACAGCAAAAATGGGATTAGAGCAAACACTGACAAAACTTCTGACAAAAAGTCCTAGAAGCCACTTGGGCCTAGTGAAAATGAGACCTAAATTTTTATACCCTGCATTTCGAGCTATGCCTAACCTGGAGGACTCGGGAAGATCTCATCCTGCCTTATTTACCCCCAGCCACATTTTGGCACCATGTAAAAGTAAGCCTGGACGTGCACTGAGCTCTCCAAATCACCCTCCTTAATCCCCATGGGCTGTAAATTCAGAGAAAATAGAGTAGGGAGGGAAGTGTGTGATGAGCAGGAAATGCAGAGCATGGGCACTGCTGCCCCTCACACCTGCCACAGACAGGCACAGCAACATCCTCCAGCTGCCTCTTACATTCCCATATCCCTCCATCAAATCTTCATTTCCAGCCTGATCAGTGATAGTTTGGTGTCATTTTAAGGTACACAATGCCATGCTGGCAATCAGGGCCAGGGAACAGTCTCCCTGCCCCAGCAATAGAGAGAACCTTTGTCAGGGTTACAGGCTCTGAGGAGCACAGGACTGCATCTGCTGCTGCAATCCCTGCTCCCAAAAAGACCTAAGTATTTCTGTCAGGCATTCACTGAGCAATCTGCACTCGGATGTGCACATACCTCAGAGAAAAACATTCTTTGTGTTCAAAGGTGTGCTTGGAAATGGCACAAATTTAGGTGCCCTGCTTCTGTACAAACCGAAGTCCTATCACCACATGGGAAATCTAAAACTTGTTTCAAGAAAGACAGATGACCCTGACATTCAGAATCCATCATTAAAGGAAAAAACCTCTCACCAAAGAGTAGCCTGGTGCCATGCCCTCTACCCTGAGCACTTGTTTCAGGACTGTGTACTTGTTGGGAATGCCTCTGCTGCAAGCCAGTACAGAATAGTTTCCAGAGCTTATTAGATAAATAGAGAAAAACATGTCAGCTGATGTATGTATTGATTGGCTATTTTTGCACTGATGTGACATTTGTCGAAAGAATTTGATGGTGGTGGAATTGCACAGAGCTTTTTCCTATTTCAAACCTTTCACCTTAATGTTACAACTTTGTGTGCAAAACAAGTAACTTAGGAAGAAAAGTAGAAAATTCTCTCATTCCTGTCTCACAACAAGAAGATCTCAAAGATACTTCATTAAGTTGCAGGAAGGACACATTTAAAATATATAAGGAATATACTGAGATAAAAATTATCAGTAATAATCATATTATGTATAAGCTTTATTGAATATGTAGATATTATAGCATGTATAACATATACTACAAAACATATATGTACATGTGCTTATCTATAAATAACACCAAAGCCTGGCATAAATTGTACAAGATGTGACCTAAAGATTCAGATTTCTTCATACATACCTACTTTGATATCTTGAATACTGAAAAGTAAACTCCACTTTAGTGGCTGCTGTCAGATGCAAGAAGCTGATCTCCTTGGATCTCTTTGGCTGAGGATTACTCTATCTTGCATATTCTGCTGATGTGCAGAAGTACTTCTAAAACATTAAATTCACCAAAAAAGACGTGTCTTGGATACTGCAATAGAGGTGTAAAAAAGAAGCAGTCATTCAAAGTATTCTCAAGATAATTTAAGCATTAATAAAGTTCTTGTAATGGAGTTCTCCGAACTACTTTCTGCTGTGTTATCAACAGGGTTCTCGTAAAAAAACAAACAAACAAAAACAAACAAACAAACAAACAAACAAACAAAAAAAACCAGAGCAAGTGTGCTTGTGCAGCCTACATTGCTTTAGTGCTTTGGAAGCAATGAAACACTGTCCTAGCAGAATTCTGCTTTGAGCTGTGTAATATCTATAGAGCAAGAGACAAATACGATTATATTTAGTTATCAAAAGCATACAGTATTTATATATTGTGCACAAGTCATAGGCCAGAAAGTCTCAATGCAAACGTGAGTACATTGTGGTAGAAGATGTCTAGCAGCCATGTACCCTCTAGATCTTACATTTGAATAACAGGGTTAAAGCAAGGACCTGTTTTTGCTGTGAAAAAAACTGATACTATGCTTAATACTTGCCAAAGATCCATATCCCATATCAGTGCACACATTTCAAATCAAATACCTAATGAGTTATTGAAGGAACTGTAGCATAACTTTTCGAAATATACTTAACCCTGAATTAAATCTTTCAGTGATGGAGAACACACCATCTGTTAGTTGTCATCATAGGTAGAAAAATAAATACTTTTTATCTAGACTTCATTTATCTTTTATTTTTCATCACTGAATCTCACTGTGTCTTATTCTTCTGAACAGAAGACCTGTTTACAATCAAAGATCTATTCCCCAGATAGATATCTGCAGACAGAAAGCAAGTAATTAATTTCTCCTGAAAAAACATTGTAAGTCTCTCCATCTGTCTCTCAGGCATGGGTGCCACATGGGAAATAATTTTGCAACTCTTTTTTAGACACTTTCAATTTTCACTACAGTCTCAACAATGTAGGGTTGACACAAGTGGACACCCCATCAGTATGGGTGCTGTCACTAGCATTACACAAAAGTGAAACAGTCCCCACAGCCTTCTGAGAGATCAGCCTGCTGGTGAAGTCTGATGTTTCTCAACTCAAGACTCACATGAGGAGCTCAGGTTTAAGTGGTGTCCACCAACACCATAACCAGGCAGAGCTAAACCTGGACAGGTGGCAATGGAAACAGGGCTAAGGGCAAATGGATATTATTGCTCATAAAATATCATCAAGATTAGATTGTGCCATTTGGGTTCAAGTTTTCCAATGTATGTTTCATCTACCACTGATAGATGGTAGATGAAAGATGAAAGATGGTAGATGATAGATGGCTCAGGTAACACCTGCACCCCCAAGCTACTATGTAGTTTGGCAGGATAAGCTGATCTTTTATTCACACTCTCTGTGGAACAATGCTAGGGGCTTTATTTCCCTAAAATAAGGATTCTAAATTTATGCAAATAAGATCTTCTCTAACTAGGCTATGAGGGACTCTGCAAGACCACCCAGACTTGTTACTGCTCTGTCTTGTAATCTAACCTTTCACCTGCCAGTATCAGAGGTATTTTTTTACACCTAGATTGTGTGTGATAGGAAAAGAGAGGAAAAGAGGGTTTGGATTGTGGTTTTTGTGTTGGCAGGATCTGAACAAATAAAATGCAAAGACTTTTTTCCTATCTCTGTTCCTTGACTTCTTTCCCATCTCTGTTCCTTGCAGAGCTGTGGGGACAGTCTTTCATGTATGTCTGAGATTTGGAGAAGACAAAAAAAGCCATACCTCAAACTCTCTTCCTTTTCCTTTCTTAATCATATTCATCTCTGCTCAGCAGACCTTAGAGATGTTCAGTGAATATTGACACTGACTTTGTAACATCTAAATTAACATTTGTCTGCTATCCTGTTAATCTGCAGCAATAATCAGCTGGAGTCTTTTGATCTAGTAAGAGTTGAAGGAAGATTAGCACAGGATGGACAACCCTTTTAATTGATTAAAATGATAAGCAGAGAAAGAGCGAGCTGTTTCCAAAATCCTTCATCTCAGTGGCCAGAGGAGTGTGCACAGTATTTTTTCTAAATGCCTTAGTTGCTAAGCAGCTTTGACTAAGATCTCCTGTGCACTTTGGGAGTATAAAAGGGCACAGGTCTTGAATTTGCAGATCAAGAAGTGCAATGATGTCTACAGCAGTTTTGTGTTCTCCTGCAGGGAGAGCACCAGACGAAGCATATGTAACAGATTAAAAGATCAGACAGCTGCTGTAGGTTTGCATGTCAGAAAATCAGCTTTTGTTGTTCAGGTCTTAGCAGGTAAAAGACATGATTTATTTGCATATCTGTGTTTAAAATAGACATGCACTATAGCAACCTTTTAAAATTATGTGCCAGGAAAAATACGTTCTCAGTAGCATCAGTGAGAATTACCCCTTTAGATTTACAGTTATCCCAGTCCAAAACTAGACTGTAAACTTTAGATACACAAATAATAAAGAGTTCTATCCTGGTTTTGAAGCACTTCTATTTGTTTTCTGCTAAGCAAGAAAACACACAGCAAATGCAAAACCGGTGCAGTGCAGACACTGCTGAGAAAATGGTTAATGTATACCATTTACATACGGTTGTAAGAAGGGGAAATTTAGTTAGAGAGCACCCTAGTGGTCAATTATTGAAAGGAAAAAATTAAGTCTGATGATACGTGTACGACTTTAACAGCAGCAATCAAAGTTATTTCTCACACAGTAAAAAGGAAGTCATGTTCAAGTCATGTTTTAGGACTGCTGCTGTCCTCCATCTCACTGATTGATGGTTGCTATACAGTGTGTGTCTTCAGGGGCTGTTGGCAATGTGCAATAGGTGCACACTTTTTATTGTTATGGTGAGGGGAAAAAAAAACCCCTAGACTGGCAGACTGACAAATTTCATGTTGTTTTATATTGTGGTATGTGTGGTTGCTTCAGAAATCCAGACTGCTATCTGCTGTCCTACTGGCTCAGTTCCCACTGGGTGAGTTTTTCCCCATGGAACTTAGAAACAAATTCAGTGGGGAGAACTCCTTGTGAGGAGTGCTACTCAACTACACATCCCCAAAAGAGACTGCAACTCAAAAATTACACAATAGGTAATTTTTACACAAATGGTACACAGAGGGAAGTATTTGGGAATAGTGAGAGTATTTGACAGAAAAAGCAGAAAAATCGTCGCTCTTGTCAATGTTTTCTTTTCTTTGAAATAATCAGCTCAAAGAAGAACTTACTAGAGATGAGAAGGAAGAAAATTAAGTTAATCTGACCTGTTAATGAGTATCATGAGAGGAAGACCTGACAAAACCACACTCTGCCTTTTTTGTAAGTTTCTTGCTGATGTGTGAGGATCAGTAAATAGAGCTGCAGAGCCACAACAGTGTTCTTCTTAGAAGAAAGTTTTGGTCAAAGCATCGAGCTAAGATGGTGGGCATGGGGAGCAGCTGTGAGCAGCCTGGGGTTGCCCCTGCCAGTGTAGCTAGAGAGAGGAAGATATTGAACTAAGAGACTCAGAACTATGGAGAAAGAACTTTGGGTACAGGCTAAACAGGAGAGAGAAGCCAAGGCCATGGCAATTTCTTACTGGTAGATGTGGGAAACAAGTAAGGTGCGTGGTGGTGTCTGTAGGTAGGTCTGTATGTAAGAAAACAAGAAAAAAAGATAGGGGAAAGAAAACCAATGTCTCTTGCAGCATTGTTAGCTAGGACAGGACTTCATGGTATCATGAAAGACATGCCAGAGATATGTGTGAAGTTTTCAACTGATGTGCATTAAAACATTGGATCTATAAATTATGTCAATGGACAGAGCAGCGAAATTTGCTTAAGATCATAAACATATGAAGCTGTAAAACAGAAAAAACCAAAGCATGGAGCCCTGTGGGATATTTCTGTCTAAAGCCACAGTGATGGAACCCCAGGCAGACAGAAGGTTTTTAAGGGCACTGTCAGGTTTGTTCCCCTAGGAACTTTGTTGTAGATTGTATATACCTTTAAGCAGAAGTGTTCACATTGTGCAGCACACCTAAATCCTGTGCACAGCAGCATTTTTATGAGCCTCTGAGTCAATCCTTAATCCATTTAATGCACCTTTGACTTGCTTTCAGTGTAATAAGCTTGCCAGTCACCTGGACTGCTATTCTCATCATTCTCTGCCTCTGCTGATCTTCTTAACCATCACTTCTCTGTTATGCACAACCTGGATCTTCGTCTGTGCAGCCTGCTGTGTCAGTGAATGATGTGCTGTCTACTGACACAGTGAATGAACACCTTTGCTCTCCATGACTGAGCACAGACCTGCTTTCATCAATCTGAACTGAGCACTAATCCATTCATATTGCAACTTACATTTCAGATTGCTTACATATGGCTCAGAATCGCCTTTAGTCTATGTCATATGGTTTTGGAGTAATGCTGAATTAGAGGCTTTTTCTCACAAGATCTTCACAAAAGAAGGGGTCAAGTTGTTGATAGTAGTCTTAAGCAAATTATGTGTTTCCCTACTAGTCAGTTGGCATTTATCATAACATTATTAATCCTCCTTATTAACCTTAGATTATCTAATGGTTTTATCCAATTGTTTTTAATATATTTTCAGGGATTCATTGGATTCTATATCAAATGGGTAATTAAAATCTACCTATACTTCTCCTATCTTTGCATAGCCTACTAATTTTGTAACAGCCTTAGACCACCAGCTGTTCAATATCTGATTAGGATGTTTATTTTTTCTAATATCATCCACTACACATTCAGGTAATTTTCTTCTAATATTTATTCCACTGATCACATCTGGACTTCCTTTTATCAATATCTGGTTTGACTAAGCCTTTAATGCTTGACAATTTATCAAACTGCTGTCTTCAAATATCAGCATCCAGGTTGCCATCAATTTTATCTTCTTATTCACCTGTAGCCTCTATGATGCTTACAGTGTCTCTGTGTATTATTTGTAAAAGTCTTTCTGACTTCTCCCAATCTTTCGGCTAGAATTACATCAATATATCTTTGATGTTATATCTTTTATGGTTTTATGAGTCAGTATAACTTTAAATGTTTCTATAGATCTTTTCTCAGTGTATATACAGTTAGAAAAGTGTTCCTTACCTTCAATCGATACACTTCATGGTCAATCTTCTTAATATCGGACATTGGCCCAGCTCACATATGATCCCCAGTAGATCTCCTATTCTTATTTGTGGTATCTTGGTGTCTGAATCATCCTCATGTTTGACTGAAAAAAATGCTGAGAAGCTCTTGGCACATCCTGAGACAGTGCTGCTCAGACCCTCACAGTGCTAGGTAAGCACTGTGAGGGGGCCTTGGTCAATTATTTGTTTTCAGTGTTAAGATGACAACATGATTAACAATAACATTTCAGTTCTCATCCTGCTAATTGGACTGGGATGCTCATGGCTGACCTTCTTTTTAGTCTTCTACCTCCTATGGCGTGTCTGTTAACAGACTAAATCTGACCACTTGTGTAATTCGGGGTGTTTTACTACTGCAGCTGCTTAATTAGGGGTCACGTCTTCACAATATACTACACAGACAGAATTAGCTTCTCAGAACTTCATTTAGTAAGGGGAACTAAGGGGATGGGTATTTCACTAGAATCACAATTCAGTCTCCTTGACAGGTGTCCAGGTATACACCTGAAACGGAGATATTGTTATATTTTTGTCTGCTTCCAGGTATGATTATTAATCTTCATGCACATGTTACAGAGACCAGTGGTTTTCATTTTGAAATCTTCCCTTTTTTAATGAATTTCATTAAAGTGACTGTTTGTTCAGCTTTCCCCTAAACTAGAAGCCTTGAGTAGTCTTCTTTTGAATTAAGCATCACTTAGTTAACATAAGATTTATTTGTACATGAGCTGTAATGAAAAATTCATTAAGTTCCCTCATTTTTGTATCAGATACCCTGACCAGTGTTATCAACCATCATGTATATCCCTATGGGCTGCCTTTGAGATGCTGGGACAGAGACTAAACAGTCAAATACAGTGTAACATGATGGAAGCAAATATTAACACCTTTTAAAATATTTCATTGGTTCACCTTGCAGTGGAAACTACTGGTAAAGACAACAAGATTTCAGAAAAAAAGTCAGATAATATTTTGTATACTACTACTACCACTGAATCCAGTGATTATTTAGTACAATATATAAAGGAAAAAATCCAGGAGGAAGAGATCTTTGGACTTATCACCTTGGATAGATACTTCCTCACTACCTAATACAGCCACCCTCTGTTTTTCTGGCTTTCCTAGCTGTGCAGTGGTTCAGCTTCAAGGGATGTTACAGAAGGTGCCTTTTGCAGCTTATGCACATGCCTTGGATTCAAATGCCTCAAGCAGGGGGAACAAAAAATTTGTTTCTTCTGGCTAAGTATTCTAGCCATTTGGAAGCCTGGTAAAAGATATATTAGGCCTGCACCTGTAAATTTTTAAATAACCATGCCAGAAAAATTTAAGTATGCTTAAATAATTTTTACTGGACTAAATATAATCATCTCTCTGAATAACCTTTGGCTTTCACTGAAGAAGAAAATTTCATAGATCTCCACGATTCCAAAGAGTTTCTAAAACATGTAGGAAGTGCATTTAGGCACCAGGGACTGAGATAAGTCTGGATGACTTTAGAGGTGCCTAGAGACTCTCAGGACTCTTGTGAGTCACATTCAGCTGTGAAAAAGAAAGCTTTCTTCCTTCCTAGCCTTTTCAGAGTTTCAATTGCGCCAAATTTAGGCAAGGTGTAGGTGTAATGTAAATCCTTGTCCAAAGGAGTCAATATAGCAAAATCTCATCTCCTCATTCACTCAGCAGAGCTGACACAATTAAGGAATTCATAGTGACAGTCCCCTAAACTGAGGACACTGGCAACCTGGAAAGGCTGAGGTTCTTGCATTGTTAGTCAACACCCACTCAGAAAGAACTTTCATTCTTTAATTTCTAGCTAAGCTTTCATTGCAAGTGTGAGTAAGCAGTGCATCAGGGCAAGGAATACTTTTGCTGGACTCTAGAATCATATTTTTAAGAACTACCATTGCCTTCATTTAAATTATTCTGATGACAAGCAATACATAATGTTATGATCAAAAATCCAGAGAATATATTGAATAAAGAAAAGCCCCATAAGCATTTATAGATAATCAGTAATTTCTGAGAATAAGTTATAATTCAAAAAGATAAGAAGTTTATTGAACTGGATTGTTATTTTTAACTGTGTCTGGGGCTAAAAATTTCTGCAGGGCTTCCTGTTATGTGCACTGCCTCTTATTCAGAGAAACACTACAACTGTTCCACAAAAGAAAGGTCCAAGGAGGAAATCTTTTTCATTCCACAAATATTTTGAGTATTATCTGGGATAAGGAGGGCTTGGTGGGTATCCACTCCCTCTGCAGGGGAGCATGGTCAGCTTTCCTGGCAGTGACATCAGGATTAGCCCCAGGCATACCCCTGTTCCTGTAGAGGTTGTTAGTTCTCACTAGGTCTGGACAGAAGAAGCTAGACACAACCGTAGCTCGTTCAGACTTGGATGTTTATTGTTTCTTATCTAAGTTACAGCCTCACAAGGTGTAACTTCTATCTAAGAAGGCAAGAAAATGGCTATTTCTACCTCGTTTCAGAGACTTCTAAACAATAAGCAAAACCTATTAAAACCTGAGACCTCAGTTATTTTTATTTATAACCCAATTAAAGATCACTCAATGTCCGCAATGTGGACTTTCACTAATCAATTAGAAAAGATCACCAAAACCTAAGAAGAAGAGGGAAGAAGAAGTTGAAGAAGAAGGACCCAGGCAATGCCCAAATCCCTCCATATTGTTCCTTATATATATTACTATATTCTGTATCCTAAAACCCCAAATTTAAGTATTTCACCCTGTGACATTTCTGTACAAACTACACACACACACTCCCAGTGCTATCACTCAGCTTTGGAAGCCATTCCCACAGCCTCAGGTCAAAGGCAGTATCCTCTTGAGGGTCAGTACCTGTCCAAGCAGAAAACCTGATATTTTCAGCATCCAGAGTTCCACTGCTAGAAAGATGCTGTCTCTCCCTTCAAATAAGCACAAAAGCTCAGGACTCCCTTGTCATGTCAGGGATGTGGCAGTAGGGTGGCTTGGGGGCAATCACTTCAGCAGCCCCTGCTTGGCCTTCCTACTCATGCATTTCACACCTCCCAGAACAAATAATGGATCTGCATTTTATGCTGGGGTAGTATTTTCAGAGCAAAATATCTGTTACTTAATGGTCATTGCTCACCCCACACCATATTCTTATTGAAGAGCTCTAATTAGTTCCCAGCTGTAAAGGAAGGGAACACATGCTTTGTGGTTATCAAACTTGTTTTTGAATGAGAGCCTCCCTTTTGATTTATCTGTGTTAACAAGATCATTACCTCCTTTTCAGTGCTCTGACCCTCTGACACATTGTTTGCCATGTAACTCTCGCCTGCTATATTAGGACATCCCATTGTCTGAAGACATGTCATAGATTATTTAGACTTTGTAAAGCAATCCATTTTCTGAAAACAATCTCAATTTTAAAATTTTTATTCAATTTTTCCTTTTCAAATCCAAATTAGGCCTCACATCCTATTGATTCAAACATTTTATAAATGCTTTTAAAATGTGTTTTTCATCGATACTGTTCCACAACACTAATTTCCACTTTTTCCAAAATCTTTTTTCAAACATTACTGAAGGAAAAGAAAAAAAATCTCTGCTATTCTTCCACACCAGATGTGCTGACATTTTAACTAAAGCACTTTTTCAATGTGTTTCATGTGAGACTGTATCAGGAGGCATGTGCACATGCTGGCATCTGACATTTCTGCACAGTTTAGCAGACTATATATAGTAATCTAAAACAGAAACATTTTACCTGGCAGAGCCCTACAGAGAGTCTCCAAATAGCCCAGTGAGCCGGGGGCTCCCAGCCCAGTGGGTGTGTCTGTGGGTTCTTAAATTACAGTGGGACATCAATCTTTTCTTAGTAGAGAAGGAGGGGGTGTCAGGATGACAATAGCTTTAAACTTCATCTGATCAACTTGGAAAGAGAATGATCAAATTTGCTATTTACTAAAAACCTGTGCCTACATCTGGACACTAAAAAGTGCTGTTTATTTACAGAAAATAATCATTTCCCTATTCAGGTATTTCTTGCAGCAAGGGGAAGAGGATGCTTCACTTCGCTCATGGTCAGTCAGTCAAGGTCCTTGGTCACTTCTCTCATGTGAGTCAGTCGAGCTCCTTGGCACTGTCAGACTCAAGCTTTTGGGATGCTTGACAGGTGTGAAATGCAGCATGGGGACACAAAAAATCTGATAATCAATATATTGCACTTGATAATCAAGTAATTGCATGATGGGGGTTGTCATTACAGACCTGAGACTCTTCATAATAACAGGCTTCCTGTTGATACCCAGAAAGTTGGAGACACTGGTGATCACCCAGTCCAGAAAAGAATAGCTCCTTCTTCATTTTCCCAAAGAAATCAAATAGTAATATTTTCCATTCCGTGCCATTTTGCCTTTCATTTATCTTCGGATAAATATTTGCTTCCAACAACTTATGCCCTCTCTCCTCATTTGGTTTCATAGTGTATCTGAATTGGTCTCACACATGGTGTTGCAGAAGGTTTTGATAGTCACAGATGGTGCATCAGTAAACATTTGAAATCAGCTTCACTGTCCTAACATCCAATACTTGCCTGTGTCCCAAACGGAGTTGGTAAATGCCTGGTGTAGATATTCACTCATAATAAACACTAAAGGTAGTGAGTTGCTGACAATTAAAAAATCAAAGAAATCTTAATTCCTGATTCTGTAGCTCCAGCAATAATATCAGGAGGAGAACCTTTTCACAGCAGGTAAATTGAAGAAGTTTTAGTAGGCCTTTGGTCATGCTTCACAATAATTCTCTGCTTGATTTTTGTCAGATCTCTGTAGGTAAATGGCATTATTTCTTCTTTAGAAAGTAGAAATAATGCCATTATATTTTGCTGTTATTAGAAGACTACAGGAGAAGAATTTGTATATGTATTGGCTAAAAATTCCCAAGTCCATCCAAAAGAAGGAGAAAAAGCAGGATTAGACACACAAAACTGACTCATTAGTGCACTTATTATAGAAATTTCAAATTACTTGTCCCATTAGAAAATCACAGATAACTTTCATTTTCTGTGTCAGAGGAGTACCAGTACCCAGCAGGACTCAACCTGGCACAGAAACCTGCTGGTGGGCTGAGGGGGAGAGCAGGGAAACACAGGCACAGCCAGCCCCTGCTGCAATGCAGGGTCAGCCCACGGGGATATTTCAGCCCAGGTCCATCTACAGGGGGATACAGGCTGGCCTTGGCTTCAAATGCAGTCCTGCACCTGCCCCTAAGTAAAGGTAGGAACAAGGAGAAACACTGCCCTTTGCACTGTAGTGGGCATTTTGAAATAAAAACTGCATTAGTTCCATAAGCTCATCAGAACTTCTTGCCCCAGCTCTAAAATTGTTTGGTTGACTCCATTATAAAAAATAGATGGCAAGGGAAAGCAAAAAAAAAAAAAAAAAAAAAAAACAAACAAAAAAACCCACCAAAAAACCACACAAACAAAAAACCCTCAAAAACAAACAAACAAACAAAAACACCAAACCAACAACAACAAAAACAAAACCAAAAAAAACTACAAAAAAACCCACACCAAAAAAACCCAACACCAAAAAACCCACAAAACAAAACAAACCCCACCAAAACCACAACAGCAACAACAAAACCAATCAAGAAAAACACTCGATATTGAACTTGGTGCCATGGTTTAGTTGAGGTTAGGGTTGGGTTGGACTTGATGATCCTGGAGGTCTTTTCCAACCTAATGATTCTGTTATTCTGTGAAAAAACAACAACAAAAACCTCTATTATCCTCATCTTTCAAATGATGAATGAAAGCCCTGCAAATACATGACTTACTCAAAATGAGACAGAAAAATCTGTGCCAGAGCCAGACTGGATCCTCACACTGATCTATCCACAGTCTAAAGGCACTGAGGATTCAGTGAGCTGTGGGAAGCTCCTGAGGATGAACATATGGAAGAATGACACCAGGTGGGTAGTAAAGGTAGGATAGGAAAGGTGTTCCCACAATTAGGGTTGTCTGAAATAAACCCAGAGCTGGGAAAGCAGACTAAGACAGAAAATAAACCTGAGCCTCAGAAAAATGGAGCAAAAGAGTCTTGGAAATTGAGAACATATTCTGCTATAAGAAGAAATTGAAGCATGATAAAAGGATTGGATAGTTAGAGGAATGAGTGAGGTGAGGACACACTGTAATTTTGGCAGCTGCAACCTTTT
>VXBR01009111.1:1552056-1598996 GCA_013400215.1 Cisticola juncidis | reverse complement strand
AGTGGTATTTTTGTGTTTGGAAAGAAGAAAAAAAAAAAAAAAAAAAAAAAAGAAAAAAGAAAAAAAACCAAAAAAGCAGTGTAAGTATAATTTATTATCAAGTATAATACCAAGAAGATAGGAACACACAGTTGTAATGCATTGGAAAACAGAAAAATAATGGCCATTGCTCTGCAGAAAACCTTTTAACATTCTGCAGTATGCCCAATTCCAGCTGACTCAGGGTCCTCCTTGTGGCCTGGGACAGACATCAAACCCTCTCTGAGGATTCCTGGGTGGGCTCATGACTGCATGAGCATGATGTGGCACTGGCTAAACCTCTTATCAAGCCTAAGACACACAGAAAACCCCATATTTAATCTGACAAACTACTTGATGTTAAAAAAGAGGCTTAAACACATAGGTGTATCTATGGTTTGTTTATCTTCATCACTCTGCCTCCCAAACTGAATCCTCCTAACTCCTCCTCACAAACAAATTCAGAGGGCAACAAGGCTGTTTTATCTCTCCAAATTTTCCTCAGCCCAGGTTTAGGCAACACCCACAAAGATTTACCTGGGGGTTGTAAAATCTAGTGGGGAAGGGCTCTACTAAACTCAAGGGAAGATTCAGTGCTGAAGGATATGACAGAAAATTTGAGGTTTGATATGCAAGCATGATTACTTCTGTGAGATGCCTTTTTCTCTTTTTTCCCTGTTACTACATGTATTCTGGCCAATCTTTGGACTCTGCAGCAGTTTGTTAATCATCTGTTGTGTTATAAGCAATCTTGTTTTGTTTTGTTGTGCTTTTTTAAATTTATAATTGAGCTGTTTCTAATGATTCACAATTAATTACAACAGCTCTAAATTTTTAATTTAAAGTAGCTTAATTTATTGCCTAGGCTTTTCCCATAGGCAGAGGCATGCTAGTAGTACAGTCCTGGTGAATCAGATTTAATAGGCATTTTGAAAAAAGCACAGCTGCAATTATGACCAGAGAATTTCTGCCAACTTTTTAGTAGTTTATTTTTATTGTAAAAGCATCTTTTAAATACCTTTGTTTCTCCTGGGATGGAAATCATTGTTTTAAAGTATTTCATGTCACATTTTTACTTAGCATGCTACCTAATAATCTATTTCTTATTACATAAAAATCATGTTATATTTCAAGAAAATATAAAACTAATACAAGGTTACATGATGGAAACAGAGGTATTTTGTTTGCTGTAATACATCTGGTAGTTATTATTTTTATGTTACTCCTGATGTTTTAAAGTGCTATGCAAACATTAAGTGAATCATAAAACCTAAGAACTCATTATTGCTCTGTCCTTATTTTATAAACAGGGAAAAGAGAGCACAGAAATGCCCTGCCCATTGCAATAGGGAAACCAAATTAGAACCTTTGTTCCCATCTCTCAGATGACTCCTGAAAATGCTTTGTGAGTAACAACACATTTGTGAGAAAATTGCCTTTGATTTTACTTCTGTAATAAGATCTGTGCTTTTTCTTTCTTCATGATGCACAGAAAAAAAGAGAAGATGCCTACATTTCATCATGTAGATAAATGTTGTGTATCCAAATCTGGCACCATTTCTCCATTGCAGCTTGGAATCCAAATGAATGTTAAGGAGTGCCAGTCACCACATGGTTGCTCTACCTCTATTTTCCATCAGACCACATTATGCATATTAGGCTGGCTCTGAAAACTTCAATTTGTCCATCTGAAATCCAACCTCTAACAGGAGCAAATGCTCAGAGTACTTATGTCCTTATATAGATACCATTGAAAAGAAAGCAATAGACACAATAAGAAATAAATTTAAAAGGTAATTTTTTTCTACTTGATTAACAAGAATTAAGGAAAAAATTTAAAAATTGATGGAAAAATGTGAACTACATCTGGATCATAAAATATTATCTTGCAGTCAAAGTGCTACTTAGATGCTTTGAATGAGACACAAATTAAGTACTTTGAATTTGGTTGAATTTAGTTTCATTTGGTTATATTTTTCATAGACAAACCTGGTCCACTGACACTTCATTCTGCAAATCCCTCATTTTGTTAAATTTAGCTTTAGCAGTATGCTCAGCTGAGGCTCCAGTCATACCTTTGATGATGGCACCTCTCCTATTTGCTATGAGTCCAGTGGGACATCACTAATTATTCATATCACTACTTTCATTTTAGATATCTCTCTATTTACATATATCTTGCTTTTTCAGGCTGTGCTGATTGGGTATCCCCCAATCTCTGAAACAGTATTACAGGAATATGAACGTATAAAGAAGGGAAAAAAAACATTTCCCTAAGAAAGCTGTTCCACAGCTCAGTTTGTCACTATCGATAATTATTGCCAGTTTTCACATCTTAAATACTCCATACTTACTTACATTGTACTTTAACATGTGTGGAGCCAGGTCACGTTTTAAGATCTCCTTATCTTTGTGTTTAATTTGACCCAGGTATGATTTCCAGACCCTACTTTAAGGAAGCAGACACCTGGAGCACAACAGAGGACACCAAAGCAACAGAGATAAATATCAAGCAAAAAACCTAAAGAAGATCTGAATGATTTTCCATGCCGGCCAGGTGGGATGGCACTGGAAGTGCTAAATTTTAAAAACAATCTCTACTGAAAAAAAAAAAAAAAAAAAAAAGTAAATATAGAATAATCTGTATTATATATTATATACAGAATAATCTGTAATATATTATATTATATGACATGTTAATACTGTTAAAGGTTGGGGTTTTTTTTTTAATTCTTGGTGGGCTGTATTCCCACTGGATTGTTTCAGAAATGCAAAATATATTTATTCAGCAGAAGAACTCCTGCTAATTTGTTCAATAGCTCTTGCTGTGCTGGAGAGGTTTTGAATTTATATTGTTGCTCTAAATGCAAGGCACTTCTGATTCATTTAACGTTGTTTGGACAGCTGTGAAGAGAAATAAAATGGCACAATATTGTTTTCATGTGCTGCTTTTGAAGTGACATAATTACTTCAAATATTGCCTGAGATACCCACTGAGACAATCAGGGGAATTAATTTTAAATGCAGCAATATGTATCTCAACACTGAAAGCAAAATTGTGCACTGCAAAGTGATGGAGGAAGTATTGGAATTGAGATCCCTCCTAAGAACTATGTTATTTACCTACTTGCCAGCCAGAGGTTACACATTTTGAGATAACTGCCAATTTTTATGTCAAATGTACTATACATTGCCTTAATTTTGTAACTCCCCTTTACAAATAACAGTGGAGATATTTGTGTGCCAATTGATTACTGTTTCAATCTTTCACAGAAGATGCACTTGTTATCATGAATATCGTGCAGTTATTCCTTCAGAGACATCATTTGTAGGTTGATTGCCTCCTTAATGTCATGAAGCAGTCTTTTGATTAAAGAGGGAAATGAGAAATTTTATGCTGCTTCCTAATTTTACACCTCTCAGTGTAAATGTGTATCTTAGCATTATCTTCATCCAGAATAGTGCTAGTTTCCCTGAACACAAGCTTCACCTCTAAGGCTGATCCTCCAGCCTATTTCTCCAGAGGCAGACCTTGTTCTTTCCTTTATCCATGCTGGCCTGCAGGACACCAGACCCATCCTTCACAGCCTTCTTTCTCCCTCATACAAATGCTCTGGTCCCGTGTGCCTTACAAAATCAAAAGCAAAAGCTGTGTGCCTGGACCAGACTGTAAAAGGGAGTTTGCCTCCCAGCATCATGGAAGGAACTGTTTAGTCCCCAAAATCATTAGAGGTTGTATTCCTAGCCCAAGGCAGGAGGAGGTGAACTATTCTCATGCTGTATGAATTAATTTGGGACCCATGAAATGGCTTAAAGTGAGCTCTTGCAAGCTTGGTATTGGAACTAGCAGTGCCCTTGTAAACAAAGAAGTGTCTGACACTCTCACAACTAATGCACTGGCATGAATGCAAAGTCTTGGTGATGAAATTCTGTAAAGCAGCTTTACATCTTGCATGTCCTTTACACTTCCACTTTCCTTGGCACTTAAGGGTCCCCTTGCAAAGTTCAAAGCTTTCTGGGGAGAAAAAGGCTCAGGGCCCGGGAGATAACTTCGTGGGTTTCATAGAAATAATGGGAGGAAAGTAAACCAGAATCTACATCATACCTTCTGGAGTTGTTAAACAGAGGAAAAAATCTTGAGGAACATTTTGATTATTTCTAATTTTCATGAATGTTGGTAGCTTCAAAACACAAACCAAAGATTTTGTATTCACAGCATGGGATAGATGTATCCATTTTCCTTAATATCCTGCCACCAAGCAGACAAAAACAGATACTTAGATGAAGAGAAGAAAAGGTCAAAAATATAATAATGTTTCCTTAGAATATTTTTCTGACTCTGGACACTCCTTGAGTCTAAGATGCTGTCTTTGTAATTAACAGCCTCAATTTTTATTTCTTTTGATTTTTTAAAGATTTTGAACTCACATAGATGCTTTGCATTTGAAAAAAAACTGTATTTACCTGCACAATGTGAAAAATCATTGTCATTCATTTTCTCCGAGTCTACCATCTGCTCACTTCTGTTAACCTGTAGATCTTGCTTTGCCAGAGACTGGGAGCAGCCCTTCCCCATTTACCTCTCTGTGCATTTTTTTTAATGTAGCACTTTTCCCTACTCCTCGCTCCTAGTTTATTTATTAAAGGTTTCATATTTTCAAAAATAGTTCCAGCTTTTGAATATTTTTAATATACTATTTTGAAAAGTATAATTTTGAATATGCCTGTCACATTTCTTGTGACTTTTCCCAGTTATAGTGTGTATTTTCTGAGATTAGGGAATGAAAACTGCCCACCACAATTCAAGATATGACTGAAACATGGATTTATGCAGCTGGGTAATGGGATTCTCTGCTTGTTTCAAAGGCTGTTCTGTCTTAAAACTGATTATCCAGTGTAGCCTTTCCAGCTTCTGTATGCATATTGTTTGGAGACCTGTAATTATGTAAGAGTCTCAGCTTGCATTTATGAGTTGCATAAACAAGCTTCTGTCTTCTGTGACCAGAGGAAATTCTGCAGGAAGTAAAAACTGTAACTTTGAAATCTGGAGCTAAGAGAAAATAAAGGTGCATTATGTGGGGAGGGGGATTATCTTTAAAACTGATTTCAAAATCTGAAGATATATGTTATATTTGTATGCATTTTATTAATACTGAAACATTTTGTGCCACTTGGCATGTAGATCTGATGAGCTATCCATCTCCTTACCCTGGCTCCATACCTGGCATGGCCTCCACATTCTCTACACAGTCCTCCTGCAACCAGACTATTACTGAATGTTCTCACACATCATCTCCCAGATCTGCCCAGAAACAATTTGGGAGAGCAATGGGATGGCTCAGAGGTTCTAGGGCCTGCAGTCTTTAGGTTGTAGTGTCACAGCAGTATTTGGAAAAAAGGAGCAGGGACAATAATCTCTCCATGTGACTCCTCATTCTACTTCTGACAGTGACATGTGAGCAGCCAGAGTCCTTCCTGAGAGCAAAAACCTAGTCCTGCTGATTTTTAAAATAAATTTCTACCTCCTGCCTGTATTCTGAGGATTATGTCTGTTTGTTCTAATTCATCAAAGTTAAGGTCAGATAATCATGCCAAACAATACCAGATGAAAGTGCTTTTATCATGTATTGTAAACCTATAGAAGAAAATAACATGAAGGTAGGGAAAACAGATAAGCAAGGGTTAGAAATAACTCTGGGGAGGGAGCTGGTATTAAAGCAGGGTTCTTGCCAATAAATTCCAGACAATTTAGTCTGAAGTGCTATTGCTCAGCTGCATAAGGACCCTGCATGATACATGTGAAATGAGAGTGCTAATGCAGCAGGTACTTATTCTGCAGTCATGTTCTTCTTCATAGAACTGTAATTAACTGTCTTTTTCAAGGAGTGCTATTACTATTTTTATTTTTACTGACCCTTGAATCCTCTTCAAACAGACAAAATGCATTTTTGGACTGCTGGTATGACTTACTAGATGCTTAGAAAAATATGAATTAAAAGTAGATACTCTCTTCTATAACTAACTGAATAAATAATGTAGCATGAGCAAATAAAATGTCAAGATTTTGATTATCCTTATCCAACTGCAGTATCCATTAAGTCTTCTTGGGAATTAAATAGAAGGAACTACAAGGTGAAATGTGTATACCTTTGTGCACACAGGCACCTTCTTATTTATACCTAGGTGGCTGAAAACTGTGAAAACTAACTTAAATTCAGTCCTATCACTCCCAATTGAAAATATAGACCTCTATTATCTCCTACACTCACATAGCTTCTTGTGACGCTACATTTTGAAATAATCACCTTGAAAGGTAATGGCCATTTGTAAAAATATTAGATTATTATTCCCTATAAGGGCAGAGATTCTGAATTTCCAGTGGAGTAATTGTAAGCACATGAGGCTGAACTCCTGGAAAATGACAAGTCACACTTCCAGTAGTTTAGTTAGAAAAGTTGCACCAAAGCACAATGATGATTTTCTGTGCAATTTTTTTTTTTTTACATCCCCACTTTACACTTCCATCTTCTACTGACCTCACTGACTCTGGGACACTTTCTTCTTTAGATATTTGAACAGCTTTTTACTTTTTATAGCCATTTATCAAATTATTTCTGGAAATATTTTCTGGCATGTAACTGATTGTATACAATTGTATACAGAATTCATTACATTTTATAATTATTTGTGCTTTTTGAAGGTGGTTTTTTTTGAAGGCAGTATTTTTAGCATTGGAGTTGGTTCTCTGCATATGTTTAGTCTTTATGAAATCCTAATTTTAAGAGTGGATGTACAGGTTCTGAATCATCATTTGTGTCTCATTAACCATTGTTCATAGTTCTTTCAACCATTTTTCTTCTCTTCACTGTTGATAATATTTTAAGATGTGTTTTTGTCTTTGTTCAGATCTTGTTTTTTGAAAGATGTTCATGTCAGACTATTTTGGTGTCTGTCCTTCCTACAGACATGGTCACTATGATAAAATGGGTCCTGTCTCTCCTGTCTGTTACTGCATCTTGATCCAGATCCCGTGAAATGCTTGAAAGTTTAACAAAGATGTACTTTGCCTCTTGTAGACTTTCTTTATAGCTCCATTATTGATGATGACTAAAAAAAAAGATTGTGTGGGTTGTTGTTTTGGTTTTGGTTTGGTTTTTTCCCCTGGCTTATCTTTATATTTTTCTTCTACTCTCAGAATCTCTTATTTCCCTTACTCTTCTGTAGCATACTTGTCACCATTTTGGTTGTGTGATCAGTACTGTAGAAACTGTTCCTACATAGGCAAAATACTTTTGAGTAAAGATTCATATTCCTACAGAATTCACCTTGCTTCACTTGAATTTTTCTTCAACATGACCCTTCTTCATTAGTACAGCCTGCCCTGGCAACCTGATAGAGTTAGGCAGAATGATACTGCTAGGTATTCCCTTGATTATCTTCTCTCCAACAAGACTTTGAGGTACCTGTTCTAGGAATACCACTGTTTAAAGATAAGCATTTCACTGCAACCTCATCTTTGAAACAACATTTGTGAAGTTTCTTCTTAATAAAAAAACCCGAAACAGCACAAGCTGGGAAAAACAATGAAAATGACAATTGGTTTAAATCAGATTTCTTCTCATGAGCCCTCTTCAATGACCAGTAAAAAATTCTGTTGGTGCTATTAAGGTAGAGTTTAATTATAAGCAGTTTTTCTTCCTGGAAAGTTAGCATATAGAAAATTTCTAATGACCAGGGGCTTACCAAAAGGCTGAAGAGGTACTCTTCACAAGGGCGTGTGGTGGCAGGAAAAGAGATAATGGCCTTAAACTGAAGGAGGGCAGGGTTAGATTAGAATTAGGATGAAATTCTTTACTGTTAGGATGCTGAGACACTGCAACAGTTTATCCAAAGATGTTGCAGAGTCCCCATACCTGGAGGTGTGCAAGAACAGGCTGGATGGGTCTCTGAGCAAACTGGTCTAGTGGAAGGTTTCCTGCTCATGGCAAAGGGGTTGGAATGAGATTATTTGCCTTCCAACACCACCCATTTTATGATTCTGTGACTCTAGAAGTGCACTGAAATTCAGGCAGACAGTAACTACTGAGGGTGCAGTCTCCTCCACTGAGGACCTTATAGATCTATAGATCTCCTGTCATCTAAATAGGTAATATCATGCACAAAGAATCTGGTTCTGCCTCAGACTGGTAAGCTGAACCACATCATCTTTTCTAGCTTTACTTTCCTCACTAATTTGATTTAATTAAGCTTCCTAACTAGGTTTCAAACTTACATAGTCCAGGTAACTTTTGTGTGTCCCACAAATACAGCCTGACCTTGAAAATGTTTAGATTCTCTTTTGTAAAATGGAGTTTTTGGCCCACAGTGTCTAACAATCAAAAATAAAAACATTTAAAAGACACAACTGAATTTAAACTACTGAATTTAAAACATTAATTGATGGAAATCCTTTAATTTTAATAGAAGAAGTTGATGAATTAAAGATAGATCATTAACCCAAAGAAAATGGGGAATCTTAAAGAGTCCTTTATTTGTGTTCAAGTGATGCCCTCACTGAAGTCTTGTGATGACATCTGGAAATAACAGGAATCATTATGAAATTTATCCCCACAGTCAGTATGTAAATTGAGTATTTTTTGTTGAGACTCATATGAACTAGGAAAGGCAAGACTGAGCATAACCCACCCCAAGGAGCCACAGCTGCAGAAAATGTGCATTCATGTAAATCCAGCACAGTTGTGGGGAGCAAGAGACCAGCAGCCTGTTTTGCTTTGCCTGAGAAACAGGGTGGCCCACAAAGAGGACATGACCAGGGGTGACAAAGCATGCAGACTGCTCTGGCTCTTCACAGTGCCTCTGCCTCCATCCCTCCCAGCTTCCCTTCCTCCTGTGCTGAAATGCAGGCAGTCTCCATGGGAACCAGCACCTTCCCTCTGCCAGCGCCCGAGAGCCAGGGTCATGGGCTCTGCAGCTGCACAGGGACCACTGCAAGGGACAGGAACAGAAGGGCTCCCTTCCAGCATTCACTGGGGGGTTTTCCAGCCCAGTACTGGTAAATCAATTTCTTAAAGCTGAAAAACTGAAAACACCAGGAGCTGTTAATTTTTCAGCTTGAATAAGACTAACCAGCTACCTCACCTAGGTTTAGGAAGTAAAGGTCAGTGCTTACTCAGCAATGGCCTTCCTTCTGCACTTCAATCTACTATAAAAGATTGCATGGCTGAACACACATACATTTCTGTCTGAGAAAACCACTTCATCCAGTTTAGTCATTAAGAAGAATATAACCATAGGAACTGACGTTCTTGCCCAGAAAAATGCTAGACATAAATACAGACAGAGAAGGAACTTTCTGGGGTTTTTCTCATTGATTTCAAGTGACAAGAAAACATTCAGTGTGATAGTATCAATCAAAGGAAGACAGATGGAGAAGTTGTCCTTGTAACAGTCTGCTTCCTTTGGTTGAATACCTAATATTTTGCATACAGCCACTGTTTTACCTTTTATCACTTCACAGCTTCACAGATCTACTCAAATGCATCCTATGGTGGTAGGCTCTCAGTGCTCCTGGAGGCTACCCACCAGGTGGATGGTGTAATCCTGGAGTACTGCTGGATGGCTTCACCTTAAAACACCCTGAAGAGCAGTGTATGAATACACTGATTTACAGTCACAAGACTTTGTACAAGGGAAAGATAAAATCTTCCAGTATGAAGTATTGCTTTTGCAGTGTAACTATCTTGAGATCACACCACAAAAAGCATTATTATCAACAAAACTCTTTAAAAACTTACTTACTCTGTATTCATCCTCTTTGCAGTGTTACTGAATTTCAATATGTCTCATGATTATAAGCAAACTTTTTTAGCATGGCTGCACCAGATACCAAAATTTAAAAAAGAATCTCCATTTTTTGTATTCAGTTTGGGATCCCCTTTTCACTTGCCATGACAGGTATTTACTTAATTAATCTAAGCTTCCTGTCAAGCTGTGCTTAATTAATACTGTAACTGACATTCCTGACTTTAAATACCACAGAATAAAGCACAAAAAGTTGCAATATTCCAGGTCTGTATTCTACCAATTTTTTTTCATAATAGCCTTATGATATAATAGGTAAGAGATTCTTCTCTCCAGTATCAATAAGCAAAAATTGCAAGAACATCTATATTGTGCTGAAGCTTTTGTGCTGCTGGAAATTCTACATGGAGAGAAGGAAAACAAGAAATGAAAATAACAGAAATGAAACAACAACTAACAAATATTTCTATCTCTGGCATAAAACATTCAATTTGCTAGCAAAATAAACATATATTTGACACAGAAAATCTGAATAATATATTTCAATTTTTACATTCTCTCTTGGAAATACATTCTTAACAATGTGATTCTTCATTGATAACACTAAATCAGAGTTAGTAATTAGTTACAATGTCTTAAATTTTTAAATACTGCAATGAAGACAAATTATTTCTACAGAGCAGAGGTACAAAATTAAAATCATGAAGAACTTAATTTACTGCTAACACGTTGCCTGAACTTATAAGTAGAAGAGAGCAGGGCTACAAACATGGTTCAGTCGTGAGAGATGCTCAATAGTCAGAGCAGTGTGTGACTGTCTAAAACAGTCTGTTTTTTTCTGGACCATCCTGTTAAGTAGTCAGCCCTGGTTCCAGACTGGTCCTTGGCAGAATGCTCAGAAGCACTGACTGGCCCTAGGCATGCAAGGACATGGCCATAGACTTGGGGAGTGTGTCCTCACTCCACCTCAGCAGGCAGGGCAGACCTGCAGCCTCTCAGGCAGGTCTCCATTTGACATCCCCAAAGGCACCCAAAAGCTCCCCTTCAGTGGATTCAGGTAACTGCAAGGCAAATGACCAAGGAGCAGGAGCACAGGATGCAGGAGGATTGAGCTTAGCAAAGAGAATGTCAATTGTGCATGGCCAAATGTCAACTGATCCTGTATCTCCACATCAAGTTTGAGGGTAAAGGCACTAATCCCTTTAATTGACAATTGTGCCATCCATGAAGCACTTTAAAAGACTCTATATCCTGGTAACTGAGCTGCAGTACAGTGAAACTTAACTCTTTTCCCTTGGATAAAAACTACTGTGGCACATTAAAGGAGGTGCTGACACTTGCTAAGGCTCTTTCCTGAAAGCACTGGCTTTTGTCTGGAGACCGAAACCCTGATCCTGTAGAGAGTGAAATGAAACCTCCCGAAGGCGATGGTCTTTCTGCACAGTCCTTGCAGGATGGCAGTAACACCTTGCTTTCCTTCTGTCAAAATAACCTGCTGTGACCCATATTCAGTGCACACCTCACAGGACCACCCCAGATGCAACATTTCCTGCACCAGGGGTTACCACCTCTGACTCAGTCAATGACAGAGAAAGCTTCAAACACTTGCAAGCAAATTAAGTACTTTCTGCTGCTAACAGTGGCAGCATAGGGTACCTGAGAGCAGATTTATCTGAGCCATGCCTAGTCAGACTTTTGTCTCCAAGTGCAACACAAGCTCTAGTATGGTGAAGGAAGTGCTGGGACTGCAAGCACAAAAGCATTAGCTTCAGTCTGCAAGGGCTCACTTCCCCTGCTCCTTTCTTCTTCAAATGGCTTAATGGAGATAATTGCTACTTGCAGTCACTCTCTGTTGTAAATTCATTTTTCTACAATCTGTAGCATCCTGTTTCTTTGTGTGTTTGCAAAGATGCTTGTCTGTGGGAAAAAAAACCCAAAAAACCCCAACCCTGATGTATTACTTGCCTCAGACCCAAATGGCATAGAGGACACATACACTGTCAAAAAATAGCTATGTCACTGAACAGTTCCCAGTCAATCAAATACAAGTGGTAGACTTTGCCTTGCAAAACTGACTACAGTATTTGCTCTCGTTTGCTCTCATTAGTCCATGATATTTTGCTGTTGTTTTCACACTGTGAAGGTTGCTCTGTGAATCCACAGTGAGTCTTCCACCTGGAAATAATATATATTGCTATGAGTTTCTTGGGAGGAGCAATCATTTCTAGTTTAGTCACAGTGTGTCATTCTAGGGCAAGCAACATGATCTGAGATGTTGTTTACAGTATAATGATATAATAAAAATAAACCTGGCACAGTATAGTTTTATGCTGATCTGGAAAAAAATAGTGCATGATAGCCACCAACTATGGAGCAAAGGGTGGAAAAATGGGTGACAGATATTTGTACAAAACTTATATTTGAAAACTTTTCCCTCTTTTTACAATTGATTTTATAGTAGCTTACCATCATAGACAGAGATTCTTTTTCACTGCAGGTGATTTTGTTGATGGCCATTAAAGGTACTATCAATTTCAGCTTAGGTGTGTTTTCTCTGGCTGGCCTTTCACCCGAGCTCATCAAAAAAGACATAGGAATCCACAGCATGAACGAAAAAGAAGGAAAGTAGACAAAATTATTTGGCAGAATATGGCACTGATGTTTTGGAAAATACTTTTTTTCCTAGAACTTCTGTGGAAATTATTATATAGACTGAACTGATGCCAGGGAAAGGGAAGTGTGAAACTTTTTTGTTGGTTCCATATTCTGGATGAGACATTATCACACAGCACCACTTAAATCTGATTCTTGGCAATTTTTTCCTGAATAATACTGGGTTTTAGCAAAGACCAAAGTTATGTAAGAAGCATTATATTTAATTAAAGGACTTCTTGGCTTCTAGTAGGTTCAGTTTGATATGTGATCCTGTTTTATTTCCTACTCCTTGGCAGTGCTGTGGCACATGTGTAGTGTGAAATTGAGCCCACAGTAAGTTTCAGTGTCTGTGTGTGTACTCAGTGTTTGAGGTCCTGCTACAACAAAAGAAACTCTTGTCACCAGCTGATGAGAGGCCAGAAAAGGGTGCAGATGGTGTCTGTGGAAGAGGAGTTGCATCACCTCCTGGGCTCTGCTTCTTAGATCCTTAGGTAAAGCACTGAGCATGCAGGCAAACATCAATGTCGGCATCTTAAAACCATCATGTGGTCAGACCTCCTCATGTCTGGGTGCTCAGTGGGGAGTGAACTAGTGAGAAATTACCATAGGTTCTGTTTTCTGTCTACTTCTGACCTTGCTGTAGTCAACTGGAAACTGAACATCCAGCTAATCGTCTGGAACCTTCTACAGTCATGAGGAAAGAGTTAATTGCAGGCAGGGAAGCAGTTTGGCATTGTGACACTTCTACTTTGGTGTAGTCAATCCCTTCTTGGAGGGGCTCATCCCTTTCCATCAACTCTAGAAGCATTTCTGGGCAAATGGCTTTAACTGTATGCTGGAATTACAAGGTACCATGATGAAACTTGCCCTGTGCCAGAGTCTCTGAAGCAATAAACTGATCCCAGCCTCAAGAACCTCAGTGTAGCTGGTGGCAGAAGCATCAGTTCAGTATAAAGAGACCTTTTAAATCTTCAACGCCAACCAGATGTGTCCATGGGCTGTCACAAATAAATCATTGTACTTATTTCTTGCTGATGGCTGTGTCAGAGGCCAAGGATTAGAGGCATCACTCCAGGGAACCAGCCTCACACAGGGTGGCTGAGGCTGCAAGCAGCACCAAGGCCTGTGGCGTGGTCCACCTTTGATTTTGGTAGACAAAGCTCCAGACTGCTGAGGGTAACCCATGCATGGTGGACATGATAGCACCTGAATGAAAGATCCAACAAACATATAAAAGATCTTCTAATATTAAAAACTGGAGTGGGATTATGGCTAATATCTAATTAGTTGCTGACACAGTTCACTCTGAGTCAGGTCAGTGGCCATGCTCATGGCAAAAGCATGACCTGGATGTGGCCACTGCCCCTCTCTGACCTGAGCAGAGCTCAGGATTCAGAGCCAGCAAGCAGCCAACAGCAGATTTGTTCTCCACAAGATACTTCTACTTGCTACTCAGCAGACCCATTTTGCTATATTCACAAAATGATAGATGTATGCAGGGGCTACTGAGAGGAGGGAAATGAGGAAGGTTTCCTCTATCAGTTGTCTATATACAGACATTGACACGATGTAAATTGAAAATAGTCCTTCATACAGAACACACTGATCAGTATATGAAATGTAATTTGATGCTTCTCAAATACTGAAAGTACATATGTCTAAAAAGAGAAATTTTACAGACAGATATGCCAGTTAGATGCATAACATTGCAGCTTTGAGACCTGTGGTTGTGTTAACTGTATTTACTGCCTGCAAGAAATCTTTCCCATTAAGTATATTCATTGCATGTTACTGGAGCCAACATTGCTCAATATTCATTAGCCTACAAATTAAATGTGGAGAATTAAAATTGGATTATCTCAATATTTTGCCATCTGTTCTTCAACTTGAAAGTAGTGAAATATCAAGCTGTTTTGTGGGTTTTTTCCTCAAATATTCATTACAGACAACAAACCACAATAGAACCTCAGGCACAAAAGTTTCAGGACTGTGTCCAAAATCAGACAGGTTTATTGAAAAAGCTTTGGATCCATTATAAATTCAGCAAGAAAACAAAGTGTTTTCTTCTAAACACAATTGGAGCTGCAGCAAGAAGAGTTTGCATGGTACTGCCAAAATCAACCACCAGAGACTGGAGGCTTTGCTCCTGCCAAACACCTGGGGGTTTGTGGGAGAGGTAGCAGTGGCAGGATCTCTTTTCTTTCCCAGACACAATGAGTACTGAAAAATTGGAAAAGGTGGTAATATAATATGAAGGTTCTTCATCAGTCTGCATGGAAGAAAATCAGAAGTCTAACATTAGAATTTTTTGAGTGGTTTCTTTGTTAAGACAGTAAAGCTAGAGTGCTTCTTTTTGAACATTTTGATAGATAAAAGTTTTCCTGAAGTTTCTTGTAAAAATTTGGTTTAAAACTGAAGATACCCAAGTGTAATCTTGGTTACCTCAGTAAAAAAAAATATTGTTTTTTAATATCTTTTAGAACTAGTCTAAACTTCTGAACATCACTAAAAGCAATTGATGCTAATATTTGGTATCATCTCATATTCCCAGAGACTGGAGACACGGCTAAGGAAAAGGCATGTTGCCTTTCTGTAGCAATTATTCAAAGGGATAATTAAAATGCAGGTAAAGTTAAAATACAGATAAAAATTTTCCTATTTAAAACAGGTAAATCAGGACATCAGTGTCATATGACACTATCCCTAAAGTTCCATTGCCTGATGGGAAATTCAGCTCTGAACAAAGGGCCAATAAAAGTCTAATTTTAGTTTAGAAGTCTTTTACTTTTTCCAGACACAGAGTGAATCAAGGCTAAAGGGGCATAAAGGTCATCCCTGTATTCTCCTTTTTGAGCTGTTGTAGCTGCAGATCTGATTACTGCTGTAAAGGATCAGCTTTGATAATTGTACTAAAGGATCAACTTTGCTGAGGCGCAAATTTCATCGTAATGTAGAGGCTAAAGGCCTTGTTCCTGTGATACAAAAAGGTACAAGATGATTGCGAGGAAAGGTTAGTGACCCTATTAAAATAAATAGATTATGCTGGTTACTTGGAATTCCCAGTAACTTTTGTTACTTTTTTTGTGACTTCTGTTACAGCAGGATTCACTTTTTGATCTCTGCAAAATCCTCTTCTGAACCCTATAAATCCTTAGTATCATGATGACCACATAAGATTAACTTCAGTGAAGCTGTGATGAAGAAACCTCAATTACGGGGAAGCACCTGGATAGGAAAGGTTAACAGGAACATCCAAGGGAAAAGCATATATGACACAAAGAAGTCATAAAAAATTTTTCCAGTGGTTTTTGTCACAATTAATCTCTGCCTGGGTTCCCAGTTGATGTCTGCCTTTTCCTACATATCCTACAAAGGTAATAAATTCTTGTGTAACTACTAATTACTGATTAAATTCAAGTACAGATCCATCATCTCTTCTCCAAAGAAACTTACGTGTGATATTATTTTCTGATAGTTACAAGAAATTTTGTGCCATAGTGCAGATTTAAAGATTCTGTCTTTAGTAGTTTAAAGTAATTCTAAATCATGTCTGATTGATACTTAAATGACAGTACAAAGATTAAGAACAGATGTTGGTGTCTTAAAGAAGTTCACTCCATTAAATGATTTATACGAAGAATAAAAGGTCAAGAAACTTGTTCTTAATGCATCCCTGTAGTCTGAAGGTCTATTATACTCTGAAGTCTCAGGCAACTTAGAACAAAACCAAACCAAACTGTACAGCATCTAATTGCATCTCAAGGCATTTTTTTAAAGGTTACAGCTGGAGCTGGACAAGAACTGAAAGATCGTATGAGATTCCTACTCTTCCCCATGCTCCATGGGGATCACAGGTGCTGGAGCTGAACTTTGAAAGTGGAGCTGCAAACAGTTGTGCTTCTTATTCATTAGACAACAACAACAGCAGGAAGAAATCTCCAGGGTGGGAAAGGGGTACAAATAAACTTTTTCACTGGTACTTTTCCAGTTCAGGGCTAAGACACATCAGTACATTCCTGTGTATTCTGATTGTTTCTGAAACAAGACAGAGAAGCTTATTCGAGGGAATACCAATTACTTGAAGCAGACACTGTGTTCTAACAAGTTTTTTAACCTCATGAGGTGATCAGTGCCCACCAGCCACTTCCTGCTGCAGGATCATGAGTAATGCTATAAGGTAGGTGACTTCTGTGCAGGAAAGGGTCATTTAAAATTGCAATTTGTAGTTTATGGTGTGCAAGGGGCTGTATATATGTGTGCACGCCTGTGCATCCACGACTGCCTACAAGTCTCCTATATGTCTCCTACATGTCTCCTACACTGACTCCTTGGGAGCCTTACTTGCTCCAAGCATCATCATCCTGTGCAGCAGCAGATGCCAGAAGCAGTTCTCCCTTCTTTAGCATACCTAAGATGTCGTAGAATGTTCAGCTGTAAATATGGTAGCAAAGGTGCTGCTGTGTGGTCTGCCCAGCTGTTCCTTGAAGGGAAAGTGAAATCTGCAGATGAGAGACAACAGCAATGCCAAGAAAAAAGAACATGTAAGTTGCATTACTGGCCTGTCAAAGATTTGTTCACTTGACACCCCGAATCCTTTGCTGTGTGAGGGTTTGATGAAGCCAACACAAACACGGGAGATTTTACCCACATGTTTTTGCTACACCACCAACAGCAGAGTAATGTACCTCAGAGTTCTTAACCAGATCTCAGGACTCTCTGAGCTCTTAACTGGGAAGGTGCAGGAAATAGTTACAGCATCTCACAAATTACAGTTTCTCCCACACCACTTGGTATTTAAGATCAATAAACACAAATGTCCCGTTCAACATTTCTTGTTGGGTACCTTTCAGCTGCATTCAGGTTTGACGTTGCCAGGCTGTCCCCAAAGGTTCCTGCTACAGCCCTCTCAAATCCTTTGCCAAACAAGATGAATAGCTGTGTGGACAACCTGCAGAGCTGTGGAAAGGTAATCAATGCCTGTCTCATTCTCCAAATGTTTTATGTGCTTTCACAGGTGGTGTGAAAGTCAATATCCAAACAGGAGACCATTGAAACACATTGTCATGCCCTTCTGAGTAATTATTTTGGTTTGCAGATGGCTTTTTCTTGCCCTGATCTTTATGGCAAAGCAAGCTGTGTACTGCCAGTCTCTGCCCAGATGACATGATGCATCACATATCTTATATTCCCCTGTGGCTAAAAGTAGAGAAAACAGGCATTAAAAAGTAACCAAGAGGATGTTGGTAAATGAAGAGACACCACGCTCAGTAGTTTAAGTAAAATCCCTGGATTTTAGTGGTTGGGGAGTAGAAAAAAATGACTGACAATTAAATTACTCCTACTTTAGTCCTCCAAAAACCATCTGGTTTAAACTATTTCTTTGGAATGCAGCCTCAATTAATGGAAGATACATACCTCCTCAAAATGTGATCTGTGCCTTCATCAGAACATGTCTCAGTCCAGAGAGAACGTACCCATTCATCTGTTGGAGTCCAGGACATCCCTCTGGCCACCCTGGAGGGTTTGGAGACTGGACAGGGGGGTCTGGGATCTGTACATGGGGGGTCAGCCAGCCTCACACAGAGCCCNGTGTCCTGCTCTGCTGGGGACGCCTTGCAGAGCTGAGAAAGAACTGAGAGACAATGAAAGAATAAACAACCTTGGAACATGGACTGGCAGACTCAGTTTGTCTTCTCTGGCTCTGGTGCGGGACCTTTTGGGCAAGAAAAGCTCGAAAACCCTACATACCTCAGGGAACAGCAACCCCGAGGAGAATCTCAGGGAAAAGCAACCCTGAGATTCATCCACATGGATGCAGACATCTTTGACCAGCTGCCAAACTTCTACCAGGACCCCAGAAACTATAGGAAGAGCTTGGACACAGAGATTTAGTGACGTCATCTCTAAAGATGCTGCAGCTTAAGCTTCATTTCCAAGGATGGCTCAGGTAGCAAACAACATCATGGCATCATAAATTGAGGAACTAAGGCTACAATGTGCCAGTTGCCTCTGAAAGTGTGATGCAAGGTCCTAAATTGCTTGATTATTTGGGAAATCAAAACAGACTTTGAAATTAATGATCCTTGCACTATATTGCAGCAGCTTCAAACACTATATTAAATAATCTGATAATTTCAGAAGTTAACTGAAGGGTGAGGTTTTGTTTTAACATCAGCAAGGAATATATATCTTCATCAAAACAGTTTCCTAATTTTCAGATAAACCTCTCAGTAGGGAATCAGTTTAGTCCTTATAATTTAATGTTTGATGGAATAAAATGCCATTTAAAAAGGTAATGTTGTATGTTATGAAGCACTTTCTTTCACTTGTGATCTGTGGAATAGGATGGTACTCTTATCTGCTCTACTCTCCCACATCAGGAGCCCTACAGTAGTGATTTTTGAACTATGTGAGTCTGCACGCAGGTCTATGGTGTCACACCCAGATTGAGGTTTGTGCAGACCATTTCAGGATCTTCCTGTTTCTAAAGACAGCAGGAATGTTTCAGAGGGAGACTCGAGCTTCTCTCCTTTATGAACAAGCCTAAAGAATAATATAGTTACATAAACCCTAGCAAGAAATGTTCAAGAGCATTTGATTGTTACAAGATGTTTTCAGGTTCACATCTCAAGGTTTGCCAAGGTGTTTGTGGTTTGTGTTTTAATTTAGCAGTACTGAACAGTAAGTGCTTTCAGCAGCTGCTTACTGTGAAAGAACATCTAGAGTGATGTACAAGGTCTAGATGTTGTATGTCTTTCTTGCAGAATTAAAATCCAAAAATTATTTCAGAAACTGAAAGCTATCAGGATTTTCAAGATCTATAATCACAGACTAAAAAGAATGGGAGCAGGGAGGAGGAGTGTCAAATGCAGAAAATACAAAAACAAAGGGAAGGATAAATATCCTGGCATATTCTGATTAGATGTGCCTGAATAGAGATATAGTTAGAAATTGTACCTAATATCAAATACAAATGGAAATTAATAAGGCTAGGAAATTAGAAGGAAACAGTAAGAACAACAATTGCACTATCACATTCTCTACCCACAATGTATTACACGGACAACAGAGAAAAGACTCAGGGAAGCAGTGGAAGTGCTTGATTAGGTCAAGGTACATTATCAAACATCAATGGAAACACAATATCCTGACATTACCAAACTGCTGGTCACCAACCAAAATGCTGGTCACCAACTCATAGAGATCCTAGTCCTTGGGAGATTAAATTCTTCATAAGGGATTGGGAATAAGGCACAAAGTGTTTGTATATGAAAGTGTGGAGAATGTACACAGACTCTCCAAGGATACAGATGTGAGGAAACCTTGTGAATCAACGCTCTTACAGATGCACAGAAAAATAATTCTCAAGTAGCAAAGATCAAAAATTTACTAGGAAATATAGCACCAAGTATGTACAAAATGCATAAATACAAACCAGGAAATTATAACTAAAGGAATATTTTTGGGGAAAGAAAAAAATTACTTCTAATAATTAATTCTCAATTCATTGAGTCATTTAGAATAGCTATGGCTAGGGAAGTCATTATGTCAAAGTTTACAGACAAGAAAAGCCAAGTGAAAATGTACCAAGTAAACAAGAAGTGATTCACAGGAAGAGTCACTGTAATAATAACTAGAAAGTTATTATTATTGACTAAGGGTCAATATAATAATAACTAAAAGTAAATGGTTGGAAAGACCAGGTTGGCAAGACCAGACTGGCACTAGGTACAGAGACAAAACAGCAGCTGCCACACCAAAGCAAATGTACAATGTAGGCTATAGTGTATAGGTGAACACAGAAAACTTCAACAAATCAGCATCAAATTCAGGGATAGCATGGTCCTTGCAGTGCTAGATGTGCTCAGCCACAGCACAACAAGGGAAAGGATGCAGACTGGATGATTAGACATAAAAAACACTCAGAAATCATGGCTTCCACCTAAAACAAATATCGTGTGCTCATAGGTACCAAACCTGGATGAACTCTTCCCACCCCTGACAGATTTATCCATCTGTCCAGAAAGGCAAGCTGAGAGGTACCACGTGGCACCATGGCACTGCTGGTGTCACATGAATTCATTTGGAAATTGAGGCAAGCCGAGGAAAGAAGAAATTATGCACTCCCTACCTTGTTTCTCTCTTTACTCTCCCCATACTTGAACCTATTCAGCATCTAAAATATAGTTAGAAAGTTTCAATTTATTTTTCTTTTGTTTTAACCTTTTAATTAATGCTTATTGGGATTGTGCCAGAGGGACAGGACCACGGAGAGGCATTTTAAAGCATAATTTATTGCTTTTATCTTCTACAGTCTTATGAAGGGTGAGAATGTCTTCACAGCACAAGCCAGAGGTCAGTAGTCATCTGTGGTCAGTGATCACAAGATCTCTAGTTACAAAACTTTTTAAAGATTTATTAACCAATAAACTTCTGCCACAAAGATTGTTTTTGTCTTTAAACCAATTGCTAATTATTTTTACACATTTTTGCTGCAGTGTGGGCCTTCTTAACCAATTGTATAATGACATACAAACTTACAGTACTACACCTTAAAACATCTTACTACCTTTGTAACTACTTCTACATCTAAACTTTAAACTTTCCACTACCTAGCTTAATATGTTTCTGCTTAAACTAAAAATCCACATTCTTGCTTCTGGTCTCTAAATTTGGAAGCCTTTCCCAAGGTCCCAGATCAAACCTTATATTCATCTCTATGTCTGGGCCTGCACACACAAGATTTTCTGTGCCTTGATTTCCCACACCTGCTGACAACTTTTGTGAGAAAACACTTGAATGTTCCTGTTACCCCAAAAAATATTGTGTTCGAGAAATGATAAAATGGTAAGAACAGTCAAGCAGAGACAAAATCTATGTGTTTTGTGGGCCTAAATGAATCTCAGAAAATCCCACATTAACATTTTTTCACTCTGTTTGATCCTCTTTGTGGCAATGCTGAAACACTGACAGCTGACATAAATTCAGAGGCAGCTGAAGTGACCACTGCAGCCGCCAGCTGAGCTGGCCACAACAGTGGCCACTGGTCAGTGATATTATCGTGAGTTCTTTGGCTTGAATGGCTGTAATTTTAAAGTCATTGAGATTTGAAATATATCTGACTTAAGGTTCCAGTCTGGGATGTTCTTTTAAATGTCTCCCTCCCCACAAAAACCTCAAAAAACAACCAAAAAACCTACCATCTCAACTATCTCAAATGTTGTATAAGAGAAGAGGAAGATGGAAGATGACTGATATACCACTAGACTCAAGAAGAAAATTCAAAAAAGAAAACCATGTCTATTACAGACACAAAGAAGTAGTAAGTTTTCTGAAGGAAGCTTATTAAGACACTTTCCATTTGCTATATTTCCATCTTCTCCTGCTTAAAATGTTTCAGGCTTTTAATTTCACTTATGAGATGGATTGAGCAGTTCTGGTTTGAGTCACAATCCTTTCTCTCTTTCACAGAACAATTTATTCACTGTTACCATGGAAATGATTTCATCTTTCCAATAGTAGGATTCCAGCCCTGCAGTCTTGGTTTTGTCAATATAGCATCCAACCCCTAACATCCCTACTTTATTAATGTCACCGTTAGATGAGACTATTTACCTATACCAAGAAAAGCAGATCTCTCAAAGAATTTAACCAATTAAGGAAGCTGGTACTCCATCATTTCATAGCTTTGTGCTGCAAATAAAAGACCCACAGTTGTGACCCCCACTATTTATTCAGACTCCTCACAAGGCTCTTTCTTATCAGTCAGTTCTATCTCTCCTGGAACAGGTAACGGGCACACACCGATGTAATCTAAGGCTTCCCATTTTTTTCCCCTTTTTTACCTTTTCCTCTTCTCCCCAACTTTATGCGTTGGTTTTTGTTTTTTTTTTTCATACTTCCCTGATGGTCTTTTATAAGAAAACAGAACTAACATTCATGGGTTTGTATCTCTACCTTTTTGCTGCTATTACTGATAGACTTTACAGGGGAAAGACATACTCTAATCCTTCTTTGAGCTTAAATGGGGTTTTCTGTTTCATAAGGCAGATGAAGGGGCACACAGAACACCCTGAAAGCAGCTGACAGAGAGCAGGAGCAGCAGAGACACCCATAACATGTACACACAGACACAAATAAGCAGTGCTGCGTAAAAGAGGCATCAATTCCAAACAATTTGTTATGCTTCAATTGTGACTCCTTTGCAAAACACAAGCTCCAGAAAGTATTTTTGTGGAGAAAAAAAGATCAGGTTTTCCTTTCATATTTATCAGCAGATTTTAAGAGTCTATTTAGAAGTAAAAGTGATCTAGTTCAATCTGATATTTTCCATTTCTTTGCAAGAATTGTCTACCCAACAGCAAAATCGGTGATTTCCCTTTAAAACATAATAATCTTCAAGAAATTTTATGAAAATGTTCCGCCTTTTCTTTGTGTTTCAGGCAGAAGTCTCTTGGGCCTCTCCAGCGTGAGGCAGTAGTGCACAGCAGTCAGACAAGCTGTGGTGCCATTATTCCATTTAAAGCCACATTTCAAAGCCAACTCAGCACTTTGTTAAGCTTCCAAACCACCTTGTTCAATTTCCTGGTGGGTTTTGTTCAAAGCTTAACTTCTGCATGAAGTATATTCATTTTTAATTAAAAATACCCTCATTGCTCTTCCTTCTGAACACAGGCATAGTATGAGATGAAATGGCTTCAGGTTACATTGAGGGACGTTTGCACTGAATCTTTGGAAAATTTTCTTCAGGAAAAGAGTTGTCAAGTACTGGAACAGGCTACCCAGGGAAGTGGTGGAGTCACCATCCTTGGAGGTATTTGAAAGCCATGTAGGTGCAACACTTAGGTACGGGGTTTGGTGGTGGACTCAGCAGTGTGGGGTTAATGGCTGGACTAGATGATCTTAAAGGTCTTTTCCAACCTCAATGATCCCATGTTTCTAAAAATTTCTTTCAAGTGTAGCCTCTTTAGAAAGGGATAAATTACCTCATTGATTGAATACTTAAAATTAGCAAGGCAGAGCTGATGAGTGTGAATGAATGTGTCGTTTTAATACATTGGGGCTCTCTGTGCATGGCATGTCATAATATTACATTAAATTTTCAGATGTCTTGTTGCCTTCCATAGCAAAAAATAGATAGTGAGAGAGGAGAGGAAACCATCAAAGATAACAAATGTCTGGACAAAAAGACTATCTGTTCCAAGATGCTGCACATTTCAATTATGTCATTCCCATTTTTTCAGGCTCAGTGTGAGATGACTGGTGGAACACACTGTAGGGGTGTGCTGAGTTCTGGCTTGGCTGCCTCTGCCAGTGGCCATGACCAGGATATGATAAATGGAGCTGGTAGCTGCAGTGGTAATGGTGACCCTGATACTTCCTGTTGTATTTTCAACTGCTTAATACTCTGTAGGCTGTTAATGGTTTGGTTGGAAGTTTTCCATGCTGTCTTTTTGCTTCCAAATTTTGCTCCTTCTTTTAAGTTTCACCTGACATCATCTGGCTATTTCTGATGCTAAAGTTTTCTGTTTGGTTCCTAATGCACAACTGTAAAGGTTTTGGTTCATAACTGGGTGGAAACACCAAATTATGTATTGGTTTCAGGTTCACCAATTTTGGCTGTTTCCTGGCCCATGCACTAATTATGTGATGGTTTCAGTGTTTACTATTTTCTGAGATATGACATGGGGAGAAACAAAAAGCAAAACAGGCTTATTTTAAAGTTACAAAGACAGTTTATTCACACATGCTAAAACAATTAAAAACTGGGAAGAGTGGATAATAAACTAGCTGTGTGTGCTGCCATGTAGTGGGACCTGGACAAGTGGAGAAATGGGCTGACAGAAATCTTGTGAAGCTGAGTAAAAGAAGATTTCCATCAGGGAAGAAGTAACCCCAGGCACCTGGACAGGCTGAGCAATGACTGGCTGGGAAGCAGCTCTGGAAGAAGGACCTGGGGACAGGGTGGACAAGCAACTGACCTTGAACCAGTGTGTCCGTGTGGCAAGGACAGCCAACACCAGCCTGCACTGCATTAGAAAGCGCATTGCCAGCAGGTGGGGAGAAGTGATTCTTCTCTCAGTGTTCAGCACTGAGGAGAGACATCTGGAGTGCCAGGTCTGGTACTGGCATTCCAGACAGACTGGACATGGACTCGAGAAGAGACATGGACTTATTGAAGCAAGGCCAAAGAATGGTCACTAAGAGTCTCTTGCATACAAAAACAGGCTGAGAAACCTGAGACTATTCAGCTGGAAAAAGAGGGTCATGGACCTTATCCATGTGAATACATATCTGACTGGAGGTAATGAAAAAGAGGGAGTCAAGCTGTTCTAACTAGTGCCCACTGACAGGAGAGGAAACTGATGGGCACAAAACTGAAACAACCCCCTCTGAACACATGAAAACATTTATTTAGTGTGAAAGATGTTGTGGAGGCTCCATTCATTAAGATATTCCAAATGCAAATGGATATGGTTCTGGACAAATTCCTCTGGCTGATTCTGCTTGAGTATAGGTTTTGAACAAGATATTGTGAATTAAGAAATCTTACCAACGATTAACAGAACATATCTACCTTTAGAGAAGCTTTTAAAGTCTCTTTTGCTAGCAGTTGTCTTCCTGTTTTCACCAGAAAATTCCTAAATTCACATGTTACTAAATTTGCAAGGCATCAACAGAGCACAATTGCAATTTTATCAACAGGGAAATCCTGCAGGCACCTCCTGCAAGGAGTACAGGCCATCTGTGGGCTACAGGTACTGTATAAAACTCACCTTACCCTTTCTTGGCTGCCTGCACCACTGTGGTGCAAAGCTCAAAGAGAACCACCCTTCTTTCAAGCTTGCAAAACTCTAATTGCTGGTGCCACAGATGGGAAGAAGATTGAGAAGCCTAACTTGGCTACAGCAGAATGATGAAACCCCTACAGGGAAAAGACTGCCAAAGCAAGAGAAAGGAGTGAAAAAAAATCCAGTGCAGAGGAATTAGAGCAACATGGCTGTTACAAATCTAAGTGTGTTTGGGGAGCCTGGAACAGGCTGTAACCAATTGCAGATGTAGAGCAAAACCAAGGGACAAGGACACAAAACCTGAGTTGTAGCATTTCATGAGCATAATAGAATTTAGCAACTAATTACTGAATTTTGAAGTTAGTGGATATGAATGGTATAGTTTAGTTTTGAAGCCAGTGAATATTCTTCTCCCATTCCCCGTGAATACATGTGAATTCTCCTCACCAGGCTCATGACATGAACCCTCTTATGATGCTTTGAAAAAAATAATCTTAATATATAAAGTGCTATAAGATATTCTGAGATAGAATTCTCTAGAGTGTCCCATTCATGTCCTCTTCCTTACTTTGTGGAAGTAACTAGTCTATATAATATTCATCCCTGATTACAGGGTATAAGACTTTTTTCTGAATAAAGAAATAGTTATGAAAGAAGGCTAGGTTTGGGTTTTCTGCTTTGATGCACAGCAAACATGCAATTTTGCTACCGGTAGTAACAAGCAGCTTAGAAAATGATTAGGCTTTTAAATGACTGGGCTTTTTTGAAAAAAGCATAAACAGGAAGATGTGGGCTGTTTCTGGAGTTACAGTGACTGCACTAGAAGGGAAGAGACAGCATGAGTGATGCTCATACACCAGTTTCCATGTGGATTCGACCAAGTCAGAGGAATTCCTCTAAATTTATGAAGTTTGCAAAATTTTAATTGAGTGCAAAGTTTCCCTCTTGTTGATTTTCAGGGCTAGAGTTGGATTTTATCCAGCTAACTGATAACTCATGAAATTTTGAAAGGTTATTTACAATGTTGAGCAATATTTTCATTTACTCTAATTCATCTGGTCTGGATTTATTTGCCTAATAATTTTTGCATATCTTTACATTCATTGAAGTCCATTAAGGTAAACCTTTTAACAAATACTCAGTTTTGACCACTTTCACCACTTTCCACTTAAGCATTATTCTTTCTCAAATGTTAAACTTTTCAAAGATCTTGTCATGAAAGGTCACATTTCTATGAAAATCATATCCAACAGTTCAGCTCTGTCCTTGAATGATAACTTACACAGAAGCCTTATTTCTTTCAAGAGGAATCTCAGAGAAAATTTGAAGTGTTTGGGTTTTTTTTTTTTAATTAAAATAACAATTTTCCTATCAGTCTTCAGTAATGTGTATCTCACAGAAGCCAGTGTGTCTACTGGCCAGTTTTTGTCTATGATTGTTTCCTATGACCAAATAATGGCCCAGAAGATGCAGAGGCATTTCCTTGTGCTTTGGTGGAGCACTCTCCTCTTGCACTGTTCAGAGCAGCCCCACCAGTCTCACCAGTGTTCATCCATGACCCATGTTACTTAAAAGGGCACATAATGGCTGAGAAGACTGGCTGAGATGCTCAAGAAGGGGACATACACAACCACATAAACTGGGACTGCTGTGCATTAACTTTCATAAATGTTGTGACAACACGTCACATATTTTATTTTGTTATTTGTTATTTTTTCCTGCTTTACTGCCTGGTTCCTTGGGTGTGATTGTACTCTGGAAATACACAGTAAAAAAAATTCCTTGCCTGAAGGGCCTTCTAAATTTAGACAAAAAAACCCCCCAAACCCTGAGTAGAAATAGGTTACAAAAAACAGACACATAGAAAGAAGAAAACAATTGGTTAAAACAACTCAGAAAAATGTTATGGAAGTAATATGTTTGCAATTTTTTTTATAGCCACATAGCAAATATGAGATTGTGCACTCACCTGGGGCTGAAATGGTCATTTAGGGAAGCTGCTAATGATAGCTGTCAAGTGATAAAGACACTTTTTAAAGTTCAGGTGAAACAGGAATAAGAATGTTTATTGACTTACCTGATAATTCACAAGTAAACCTGTGAGGAGATATATGAAACAGAATGGCACTTGAAATCACATGCTGCCTTGAAATCACATATGCTGTTCTCAGCTTTACTTTTTCACATGCATTTTTAAGCTTCAGTAGTGGTCCTTTTTGTCTTTTATTCTTGCACTGTCATCATGGCCCTGCACCTCAAAACTCCAATAGTGTTTTCAGGGTGTGTTCTCATGGGTCTCATGGGAAGCAATTACCGTTTTGCCCCTCTTTATCCTCACTCCTCACCTCTCATTTTGTAGATTTTGAATCATATTGGAGAAAACTAAACACAGAATTACAAAATAAAGATCAGCAATTTAAATAATTAAATAATATTATCTAATAACTTATGTGCACAGTAGCTAATATGCAAAATTTGCACCCTCTTAGTATATACACCCCTCAGAGCATATAACACCAGAAGTGGAAACAAGGGGAGTAGCTCAGAATGAAAAATATATAAAGCTAGGGACAAACCATGAAAAAATCATCAGGTATCTTGTCATCTTCATCATTACTACCTGCTGCACTGGACAGCCACTGCCTCCCCAGAGGCAGTGTCCTGGGACTCTACTCTTCCTGGGTGGTCTGGGAAGAAGCTTCCCTCTTGCCTTCTCTCTTTCTCTCCTATTTTGAGTTTTAAATATCCTCTGCACTTTGATGTAACGGCTGATTATCTGACTGAAGTACCTCTGACATACACTCTGTTATCACACTCTCTATATTTGAGTCAACAAAACCAATTTCCCTCTTTTCTATCTGATTTGTGGTGATGCCTTAAAATCCTCCCCATTCAATGAATTGCTGAGAGTAGCCTCACTTTTGCTTTTGGAAAATGCTGCCAATATCCGCAAGGCATCAAAGTATGACAGTTGCAATTTATTTATCAGAGCATTAGGTTTTAACCACAGCATGCCCTCTCATCACTCAAGAAAAAATTATAGGCTGGAGTCTTACAGCTATATCATTTCTATGAATAATATGTATAACTGAATTTAGCCCATCACTTGCCATTATTCTGTCACAGGAACGTCAAAACAGAGTAGTTGTGAAGCAAACAAAATAAGAAAAATGGTAGTCATAAGGTAAACAATTCCAATAGAGAAAGACAATCACCAGTGGAACATTCATTGGAAACTGTTTTTTAACCTGGGAAAGTAATATGGCTTGTCAAGACCTGATACAGAAAGAATATTGAAAAGATAATGGACTGCTCCTGGAGGGCAGGTAACTGAATAAGGCTGTAAGCCTGTTTGGAAGAACAGACTGATGAACAGGCTGCAAAGGATGGCTCAGGCAGTTGCATTGGTCCCCAACTTCAGTTTAAGAAGTTTTGAGCATAAAACTCAGGCCCCCTTGTTTTAGACCTTTCACTACCCTGTTTGACACTGTTAAACATAGATTTGACTGAGCAAAGGAGAATTGTTTGAAGAAACTGTCTTGGATCATTCCACATGGCTGAAAACCAAAACAGCCCATTCAACTTTCTCAGTAGTCCAATTACAGGATTCTGTCTTCAGACAGATGAAGGAAGTGAAGCTCATCACAGGGAGGATGCTCATGAAAAGTGAGATGTAGTTCACTCTCTCTCCCTGGGACCTTATTCAGAAATGTCTAAGCAGCCAGGTAGGCATCTTTTTATTGCAGCAACTCAAGATATTTCATGGAATTACTATGGCTATTGAGCAAACTTTATTGCCCTGCTACTTCATAACTTGCAGTCCCTTCATTCTCATCAAACCCACGTGAGGTAGGGCTATAGGTTCATTTATCCTGGATTAGAGGACAAATAAGACTCAAGGCTCCTGGGGAAATAATCGGGGGAGTTGCACAACTCTAGGACAAGCTGATAGGTAAGAAGCCAGTGGAAAATATCTGCTTGTCTTTTAATGAGGTTTGCATAGTCTCCAGAGCTTGCTTCAGTCTGAGAAAGAAAAGTATATTTTTCATTATTTTTGTTCTTTAGGAAAAAAATCATAGAATATTTTAATAACTGAGGTTTGAACAGAGATAATTTCAACCAAGAATTTTTGAAGAGCTTCAAGGATGGAAAAGGCATCTTTGCTTCATTATTTCAGTTTCCATAATAAAGGTAGAAAGAATCTCTCTCCTGAACTTCTTCATAACTCAGCGTTAGCCAAAGAGTGTTGTACACTGTCAAAACCCATTTTTTTGAAAACACTGAATTTAAGGAAATAGTAATAATGATGTTAGAGAAACAAAAACACATGTACATTCATAAGAATGTGTCAGAATTTCTATTTACTGAAGTATTTCTGGAGCTTTTATAGGCAGAAAATATTTCCGGTTTTAAAAGACAAAAGAACAAGCTTAATACTTGGGAAAAACTTGGTGACTACAGAGGTCAACACAAAACTTTTCTGCGTAGCTTTTTGAAATGTAAAATTCAAAACAAGTAGTGATATTAAAAGAAATTGAACTGTGAAACTGAGACATTGCTCTGTATCTCAAGTCAATCTCTGTCATAATTTCCTTATTTTTATTTTTTATTGTAAATGTACAGGTATTAATAATTATAAAAAAACTTAAGAAAATAATTTTCTACTTGAAAAATTCTGAACTTTCAGAAGGATTTTAAAATTTTGAGATTCATCCTTGTGAATCTAAATTTGGAGAATGACGTCAATCCAGAATTTTCCTTCATATAATCTTCATTATCAGATGTTTGAGGCTAGTCTTTGAAGCAAGTCATAAAATAAAAAGAAGCTTTCAAACTTTAAGACAAGTAGATTTTATCAGGGGAAAAAAAAAGAAATATTAAATAATATTTGGCTTTCCTCTAATAACTATTTTTTTTTAAAATTTTTGGGAACTATTTAACTATTTTTAGTGTGCTGTATTTTATGGTGTGCTGCCAATGATATGTTGAAATTACATCAAGGTCATTGCTTGCGGTTGACGTTATCACTGTCCTTCTTTGGCTTATTGCATTTCTTGTGAGCAGGAAATCCTGATGCTGTCAAGTGAAATGACTACAGAATTTCTAGACACTTATACTGCCATCCTCCTTAGGCAGAAAGTAAATAGTTCTTTCAGTGTTGCACAATCTGATCAACATACCTACACTGAACGGGCTCATTTTTACCCTTCTCTCTCGCCATATTTGCTAAATTCCACAAATCTGCATTAAAGCAACCTATAAGCACTGTGAAATTATTAATATGGCAAAAGGAAGGCATTTTTGGTCACTCTTCATAATGAAAGACAGAGTTTAGATTAATTCTGATGGTTGTGGTCTATTTCCAGGCCTATAGAGAAACTGCTACAATCCCTTTCTGCTGTTTTAAATGGACGTACTTTAAAACAGATATTTCAGTGAAGCCACTTCCTTTCTGGCTAATTTGAACCTCTTTATTTTGTAAAGCTGTGATATATATTTCAAAATGCTTACTAAGAAAAAGGGTGCACAACCTTTCTTTAATTATTAGACATTGAATAAGAACAGTTCTTTTCCTCTCCTTTAATGGCCCGAGAGAAAGAGTTTTGTGTTTCAAGGACTTTTATGAGAATCAAGTGGTCAATTTTCAAGTTTTGATTCTTTTCCAATGTTCCTTAGTGACTAGAAATCAGGCAGCCTGGAGTTTAAAATCCACTCCTCTGGGTTAGGTGGCTCAGCTCCTGAGCATTGTATAGGATAAATTAGCTGTAAGGATCTGGAATAAAGAGCTGCCAAAGCTGAATGACTGTTATGGTAGGATTTTTTTTCCATTATACAAGACTGAATCGTTGAAATTTAGATGTCAAATGAAAGAAAATCTCAGTGATTGTTGAATATCTCTTGGTTTTCAATGTAAAAATAAGTGAGAGCAAGGAAAAGCCCTACTAGAACTATAACTCTCTGAAAGGAAGGATGACATGAGAATGTTAAAAGAGCATTTCATCCTGAATCACAGATGATCACTTCCAGAGCACAAAGAAAAGTCAGAAATAACATGGCTTTTTTCCCCCTACAATTTATGATTGTCTCATTAACTCTGTATTTTCAGTAGCAGGTGTCTGTGAATCCCTTTAACTGATGCTAAAAACGCCAGAGCTCCATCTAAAGAAAAATGTATGAGAGGAACACATTTTAATAGACTTCAAAAGAAAATTGAAAACACAGAAAGTTTGTAACAAAGACTATACAGTTTAATTAGTTGTTTTGGAGAATCATTTGAGCTATTTGACTTCTTAAAAAGAAAACAAACCATTTCAATATGAGACCAAAAAGCAAAAGGAAATACAGAGGACTGCAAGAAAACAATTAATATTGACTTAGTAATTTTACAAAGATTACAGAAAATTACCCTTCCAAAATAGAACATAACTTTCCTATGACGTAGCTCCTGAAGAGGACTTATTCAGCAATGCCTCAACACACTGCTAGGAGAACAGCAGAAACACACTGCCAGGGGTGAGGAAGTAAGCATGTCTAAGGATCTTGGAGCTGTGTGGGAAGAAACTGTGCTGCAATTGAGAAAGGCTATGTCTCCCCTGACAAGTAGTTCAGCCCAACATGGATCTCTAGAGAAAACACTTTGTATGAACATGTTATGTGTTTCAGGAGGGTCTCCAGTATGTTTCCCTGGAGTGTACATGAATTAGGACTGTGGTGCACACCTAGAATTTATCTTCCATTCTGGTTTTAGCCAGATGGAATCCAGTTTCTGTCTTCCATGAATGCTCTGTGATGAGAAACAGAAGATGGGAAGACAGGGTTATTGTAGGATACCTAGTCCTGATCTGAACTAAAATGCTAATGTAGATACATCAAGAGTCCACCTGCATAGAAGTAGATAAGAGATTGTCACTGTCTGGGCAGGACTCTGCTCTCAAATGTGCACTACATTCTTACTGCTTCTTTGAATCTGTTGGCCTGGCACAGAAGAAGCCCTCAGCAAAAAAAAAATGCCAACATTATTTTTCCTTCCTGCCATCGGAAGATAATAAAACCCTTTTCAGGGCTGCAAAACTAGTTGAACTGGACAATCTCAGAGCAAATATGCAGTTTGGGCACTATTTATTCGGAACCTAGATGAAAGGCTGACTCTCTAGATTGTTCTTCATGTTGGCTGTTAGAGTATGAATTGGTGGTTAGTGTGCAAACTGACACATGGCTCTTCAAAGTCAGAGAAAAATATTTTTTCAATAGGCCACTGATTAGATGCGGCTGAGTCATAAGGGTATGAGTCACCACTCAAATGACAAGTGTAAATTTAGAGCCGAGGGGAAGGGAGGAGGCTTTTAAAAGCAAACACATTGTTTGAAACTGAAGAAATTGAAGCCAGGTCTCCACCACAGGATTTTGCTGGCATACCATGTATTGTCTAGAGGTGTTAGAAAATCACCCACGGAGTTGACACTGGTCTATTGGCAAAATCCACGGTGAAGACACAGGGATGCTTAAGAAAGAGTGTTTGTCACAAAGCTGTTGCTGTACTGGGGAGGATATAGGTATGCTGACAAACAGATAAATGTCTTGGGATAAGAGCACTGATGCATGTAAAGGTGCTCTTGTTCAATAGGCCCCTCAGAAAGTGAGAATCCCTACATACAGTTTCAAGATCCTGAATGGAGTTAGGTATGAGCTGGCTCTCAGCTGCATAGTGTATATTTGAAAACAGGAAGATCCAGGTGCTCAGGAACATGTTAGTCTCAGAATGTTAGTGAAGAGAATTATTTAGACTGGAGTTTTGGAGTTCATTGTCACAGTTTCCCCCAAATATTGCTTTAGCTTCCCACATTCTCTAACATCATTTCAAAAAAAATGGGAGGAAAATGGTTTAGATAAAATGGTCAAAAGGTGGCTTTGCAGTAAAATATCCCAGACTAAGTATGAGGAGATCATGCCAAATTGGCACAGCATGTCAGATGAGATCTGTCATGGCACCCACCTGAGTGCCAATGAATATTTTGATAATTGGGGAGATTGATGGAACAGAATCTCTTACAAAGTGTGTGGACATCAAGGCACAAAGCAGACTGTAAATACCACTGAGGACAGGATTAGAATTCAAGATAATTTCTTGAGACTGGAAAAAAAAAAGGTTTGAAAACAGTAACAACAAAAGAACCCAACCTAAAAATTGATAAACAGGAAGGACCAACCCAGTGAAAGAAAAAGGCAACTACACAAATACATATATTAAATTTAAAAAAAAAAAAAAATAAAAATAAAAAAAAAAAAAAAAAAAAAAAAAGGTAGAGTACTTGGAGGTATAAAGTCTGTTGTGGACCACAAACTGTATGACAGGACTACATTGCACTGCTGTTATAAACAAAACAAATCACCATACCAAATAAACAGGAGTGTCTTCTGCAGAGCTTATGAAGCAATTAATCTTTTTGTCTCTACTTAGCTCGGGGCACTAAACTTTACCAGATATGAAGCCACACAAAGAAGACTAACAGGAATACTGATAGATTTAGAAAATGTGATTTATCCATCAATGCAGAGGTAATTCAGGGGTTTTTGGAATAAAAAAGAAGTATAGGAGAACATGATAAAAATTTACTATAATGAAAATATAGTGAAAAGTATTGAAAATATAGCCGAAGGGTAATGATATATGACTTTGCAACTTCACACAGTGAAAGAAAATAAAAAATAATTTGCAGAAAAACAAGGTATAGTTTAGATATTATGGAGTGTGTTCCTAGCACAAAGATCAATAAGCATCTATGAGCTACCTAAGTTGTGGCCTCTACATCACTGAAGGTTTTAAAGATAAACTGAGGAAATCTTTGCCAGAGAGATTTACAGGATTTTTAGTTCTCCTGAGAACAAGAACATGGATTAGTTTTCCTGTGAAAGTAACTTCCAACTTCACTATAGAGAAAATTGACCTGACTCTTCTTGTAGGCAAGGAGCAAAAAAGCACAAGGAGAAACAGGCATGGTTCTAACAAGAATATTTCCAGTTAGGTGCAAGAAAATATTTTCTCCCTGTGCACAATTCAGTGCTGGAACAGGTTTTCCAAAGGAGCTGTAGAATCTCCAAGTTTGTGAGTATTCAAAGTTCTGCTGGACAAGGCCCTTGCTGCTGCTTTAAGCTTGGGGTTAAACAAATGACCCTCAGAGATCCCATCAAAACTCTAGAAGAAAATGGAATTATGGGGATCTGTAATGCTGTGACTCTGCTGCTAAGCTTACACATGAAGAGGGAGTACCATATCACCCTGGGTGTACGAAGTGGCTTTTAGTCCAGAGAAGGAAAATTGAAATTTACATCATTTGCAGGCTGTCTGGGATTTCTTCTATGAAATAGTTAGTTATTTTACATAATTAGCTTCAATCTACATAAATGAAAACAAATTTGCATTAAAATATCTTTCATCTCCTAACTGATTCCCTCCCCTTTCGTTTTAGATAACCAAATTTATTAATATTTTTAATCAGAGAACAACACTGAAAAGAGCATTATCAAAAGCTGTCTTTGGAAAGTGACTTAACTGATTTGCCTTTGATCCCTGTCATCAGGTAATTAGCTTAAAACTTTCAATGTCAAAATGGCTGAGGAAAAAAACAAGAAAAATTACCTTTTATTCTATATTTTGGCAGAAATGTTAGCCCCACACTTGAACTGTAGTTGACTACATTACTATGAGGTAATTAGAAAAGCAGGAACCTCTTTCATTATAACTTGGTTCTCTAGTGTACAGGATTAGCTGTTTCCTTCATAGTTATTATAAAATGTTCTTTGGACACATAATATATTATTTTCAATGAAGGATGAGAATATTGCTGTCTGTCAGCTAGAATAAAAATATACTCCTTGTTTTTTACAGTTGCTTTAGGCTTACATGAGGGTAGGTCCAGATGGTATTTGGTCCAGAGTGATTTCAAGCAAAGCATTGGGTGAATTTCAGTTCTGACTACTTGCACAGCAGGTGATGGGTAGGTCAGCAGGCAGTCAGGTGTGACAGCAACAAGCTTCCAAATCTACCAGAAGGCTTCTGCAGACCTCTGAACAGTGAATGCAGAACAGCACTGGTCAGTTAGGAGTGTGGTCCATTTCCCCTTCACTGAATCAGGTTAGAGCCAGTTAATCTTATGTCAGCACTGTGTTCCAGCAAAATGAGGCTTTTAAAAGCCCCCAGGAACAGACACAGGCATGTAGAGAACCAGTGATGTAAGAGACACTTGAAAACAAGCTTTGAAAACTTTTAGGAAAACTGTAGAGCAAGATGCCTGCATATACAACTATATATCTTTGTAAAAAATTAGGAAATATCTAGTGTGATCACAGCACAGAGGAACAGGAAGAGGGTTCATAGAGACAAGAGGATTTCCATATAACAGTAAGTGGCACTGGAGTTTCAGAGCAGAGGAAGCACAAGCTAAATGAATTAACTTGGATTTCCAGCAGTTCTCTGAGGACTGCTTGAAGAAGTTAAATAAGCCCTCTTCAGGTGGCCTCCTTCCCAGGAGAACTGCAGTCAGGTAAGTGAAAATACTCAGGGAATTTTATTGTATTCTGAGTGCAGATCTTGAGATAAAAGAGAAAACCTTCCTAGCACCTTCACAGACTTTGGCACAAGCTTTTACACACATCCAGGCTTTGGACCAGTTTGTGAATGCAACAGAAAAGAGATCAGTGTGCTCCTTAATACGCACCCAGCACCTGCCTGTTCAAAATGAACCAAACTAACTGAGCTATCCTGAGGGCCCCATCAGCTCACAAATTCATCCTTGTGCTCCCACTACTCACATTGTTCTGAACTCAGCACTTGTGAGTCCTTCCTATGAGTCATTTTGACTTAGTCTGGCAGAGAGCTAAACCAGAAGAAAACTCCTGCTTCTGGGTGAACAAATTCAAGCAACTCGGAGGGGGTTCAACTGCTCAAGTCAGTGCCAGTGCAGCAAAACAAATGACAGCAGAGGTCTGGGAGAGATAGAGGATGACAAGAGATCTCTTTGTACGGAGCTCAATGATAATTCTGCTGCTCAACAGATCTCAGACACATTTCTTGGAGGGTGGTGACTCCTAGGTAATTTTTTCCCTCCAGAAACTGTGAAGACAGCATAGAGTAACCAGCTCAGAGTTAGACATCCAACTCCTAGATGCTTAAATGACTATATATGAGCTATTTGTACCAGTATACATTCCCATCCTTAAGGTGATATAAGAGGTTCAGTTTTGCAGAGATGATTCCTTTGCATGAATGTCCCTAAAAGGGTGGGGTATAGCAGTAGTCTGAATTCTGTCTGCTTTCAAAGTACTGAAATCATGGGGCTCCTTACTTATTCTGGGAACCAAACATGAAGCAGTGTAGACACGCAGACATACAGAGGGTAAGTGGTATTGAAATTTGGCTCACTGGGGCTTGGAAAAGTAGAGTTCATGTCATTTGTACAGTGGGACTCTGACTGCCTTTTTAATCAGTTCCTCACAGTCAGATTACTCAGAGGTACTTAAGTGAGAACAGTCTCGGTCCAGCTAATTGTGTGAATTAGCTTTTCTTTAACCATGATCTATACTGGAAAGTAAAATCTCTTCAATCAACTGCAAAAAATCTACCAGACACAAATGTGAGCATTGGAAAAAAACAATAAAACTATGAGAAAATGTGAAATATAAACAATTTCTCAGCTTAGAATCTGAATGTTTTTTACAATCTATCTCCTCAAGCTACACAACAGCTCTCTGAAGAGAAGCAGGTTTCAAAGGCAAACTGTTTCTCCTCTATTGAATCAAAACAACTTAGTGGTAGGAAAGTGACTTCAGGAAAGAGTAAGTGATGTTATAGTCACTACAGACACAAGGAGATGGCTTCAGAACACAATCAGCTGAGCAGGAGAATGTGAGTGTCACCCACATGAGTAGGTGACCAAGCAGACAGCATCCTGCTTTTTTTAAATAAGAAATTCTCCTATGCATTTTATCACACTTGGAGGACAGCATCTCCCACTGTATTAACAGGTTATGGTGAAGCCTTGGCCCATTTCCTACCCAGAAGGAACATTGCTGACTCACTGGTGTCCCAGAGCAGACTTATTTTAGCCTGACAATGCTTATTCTCAGAGCAGGGCACGGGATGATCTGTTATGAGGCCTTTTGCCTGGTACTGTTATCACCAAAGCAGGCAAACAGGAAGGTAGGAATTAGATAACCTTTTAAGTCACCAGGCAGCACTAAGTATAATGTCTTCCTCATTTGAACCTAGCTTACCTAAATCACTGCAAATATATTAGGAATAATGATATCATTTGGACCTCTGCAAATGGAAATAATCACAATTAAAAATAAATTCTGCCTCCTTGAAACACAAAAATTGTCTGTCAGTGTGTTAGCTCCATTTTCTCCTAGATTTCCTATTGGCCTGATACCATTCACTTGGCAAGTTGCAACTGGTGTGTGGAGGGTAAACTTAATACTTGAGGAAGCAGAAAACACTTTATTCATATGCCAAAACAGATGAAGAAATTCCACTCAAACAAAATAGGAAACACAAGTTAAGAAAATAAGAAAGACAAGTTAATTTTTTCAGAACTGGAGGGGTGAATATTTCAAGGGTGGGGGCTGTCTCTCTGTCCCTTGTCTTCACAGGTAGCAAATTTAACCCCAAGAATTGACGTCATTCACAGTCAGACTTACTACACTTTAGGCTATATCTGTAATGATGCTAATGCACCTTGTAAGTCAAAAACAAGCAGCCCATAAACCCCAGCACATTTTACTACCCATAGGTTTGGAGGCTTTTGTCAAGTCCACCTTATAGCCTGTCTCCTTTAATTACTCAAAACTGACTGCTGGAGCACAGTTCTGGCTGGAAGGAAGCTATATTAGACAGCAATTGCAGTCCATGGTCGGTAGCCATGGAAACACCAAGCAATAAGGCTTAAAAAAGGAAATGGCCAAAAAGGGCAAAAATGTGCATCTTGAATCCACACAAGTGGGATACAGAGGAGTTCTTGTTTCTTCAGAAGGAAATTTTTGGTTTCTGTTTTAAGGTAATTAACTTCTTCCTTTGCTTCATAGATACTAATCCTCATACATTTTTTTATATAATGTGACTTTCATGGCATGTTCAGTGTTTCTCAAGTCCAATCCTGAGTGTTTTCACCTGTTGCACATCCTCTAAAGTTAGCCTCAGTCCCCCTGCCTGTAACAGTTTTGAAATGTGGGTTTAAATCTTTTCAAAGTTTTTGGATCACTGCTTTTATTAGTACAAATTGGTAGTGCATGTTTTGCTCTGTGGGCAGCATTAAAAGTCCAAGAAAATCAAATGGACAAACAGTTGCTTTTTGAAGAACTGCATAAATAGTATAAACAAACCAGCAATCTGTTAGGCCTGTCAGTTTCTGTAATAGGAAACAGATATCATTAACTTTCTCAGGCGATCATCATACAGAAACCTAAATATTTGATATTATTTTTGTTACTCTATCTACAAAGCCAGCTGCTACTGCAGAAGAAAATTATACTGGTGTGATATTATTTACTGTCAGGAAATCCAAGCCTGCTGCTGCTGCCCATGTCTACTTACTTTTCCACAGCTTTTAATAATTTCATTTTCTGTTTGTTTTTTCTTTTTTTTTTTTTCCACAGCAATTGAAGTAAAACTGCCAATAGAATAATTACTGTGTTATGTCTTGTATCCTTTTCTGTTCTCTTTACTAAAGACATAATCCGCTCTCCCCAGGGGCACAAAGTTGTTTCCAGTTCCAAGAGGCTGCCTTCCTTTAGGTCTTCATGCATTATCTTAAGATAAATTTTGTCAAATCCAGTGAGTCAAAACCATCCAAATTAGCAAGCTTACTCTCTAATTTGCAATTTCTATATTGCACTCAGAGGTCTTACCCTTTATTTTTGTCCATAGTTGTATTAGGTCACAGCTGACCTTTTTGGTGAAGAGTCTCAAAACAGAAGATACAATTTACCTTCTTGACATTCTTTGTTATTCATTTTTTCTGTCCCTTAGCTAGTAGAAAAGTATGGACTTTGGTCTGTCTTCCTCTTCCTTTTAATACAGTGATTGAAAGTTCTGAGAACTCCAAGTCATCCCTGATGCTTCTTCATGCCATTGTTCATACTTTGTCCTTCTGATGTCATTTTTACTATCTCAGTTTTAATTTTTATGTCCATCCTTAGTGCTCTGATCTAGTTTCCACTCTCTAGTCTCTCTTCTTGGTTTAGATGTCAATGATGAGTTAACAGTTTAGCTAACCTGATCTCCTAGGATGTTTTTCTTTCTCCTCTGTTGGGACACGATTATGTTCCTGCCTTTATTAGTATTTTCTTGAAGAACTGCCAGGACTCTTAAAAGCCTTTGAAAATGCATTGACATTTCCAGAAATGCTATGCAATCCCAAAGATGAATAACATACTCTTCAATGGAGTTTTATGTTTCCATCAGAAATGTGACATTAAGCCTGGAAAAAAAGGTCAGACTACATGGCTTCAGGAGAGGTGAGGCAAAAAACCTCCAGTTAACTGTCCCATTAAACCCTTCCTTCCAAAAACATCCTTACCCAAAGTACCTTTTAGCACACATTCACCAATGAAATTCTGTTCTCAATAGATGTATCATTAATTAGAGAAAAAATTAATTTCCTTCCAGGAAGAGAAAGAAAATTAAAGAATAAGAAATATTTATTTTTTAAAGATAAGCTGAAACTCAAAATCTTACTTTTCCTTAGTCTTTTGTTTGATTTTGCTGTTTTGGATTGCTTTGATTTTTTTTTCTTAATCTAATGTACGTATTTATGATCTACTGATCATTTAATTAATTATTTTGTGGAAAACTGGATGAAGTTTGGTAAGCTTCCTTTTCATTTGACATTGCTTCCATTCTGTAACTGCTGTACTTAAGGAATACATTTGCTGTTAGATGACAGTGGCTCTTCTACTGGTCATTACAATACTGTCACACTGAAAAGACAGCCACACCTTAATTGTGATTTTTTTTGTACTATGCGGTTGTAACAAACATGTCAGAGAATAGATTTTAGTGAAACCTATTTGGCATCTTAAGTGGTCACTGCAAAATTCTTCATCTTACAATGTCTTACTTCTTCAATAGTTTTAATTAAAACAGCTGTTATTTTCCCCATGCAGGGTAGTCTTTGATTTCAGTCTCTAAACCAATCCCTAGCTATCAGCATATCTGATTTATGACTCCTTCCACTCTAAAACATGATCATTCACACAGCTTACTGAATTTAATTTTTACATCACATTTCTACATCACTATCACACTCACAGGATGTTCAATGAATAGGAGGCCAAATGAACAGGGTAAGGCAGAGTCATGAGCAGAAGTGGAGTCTTTGCTCTGTTCTTTCTCATACCAAAACATTCCCTTGTAGACTATAAACATATGGAACATTTCCTCTGGAAGTACACAAGGGCTGTAGGGTATTACTCAAATGTAACTTAAGTGTTCAAACTCATAAAATTTCCTCAGGAACAACTGAGGGCTCAGAAGACTGCATGCAAGGTTTTTTGCCTTACAAAAGGGAAGAGGATCTAAATACTACTGCCCAAGTTTGATACTTGAAGTTAGATTGGCTGAATTCTTGATTTGAAGACAAGTTTGCAACCTACTATCCTCATCCGGAACATGTTTTTCAGGGTGCTGGATATTAAGAATGCTTCACAGAGTAGTTTTGAAACTAAGTAATTAATAATTCCAGTTATTATAAAAACAACTAACCAACCAAAAACCAAAAAAAAAATTAAAACCCAAAAACATTACTGGGACCATCACAACAGTAAGACTCTGAGAACACTAAAAAAATTATGTCATAAACAGTCTTGAATAGCAAAGTAGGAGTGAGGGCTGAAGCTGTGAATACAGCAGGCCTTTGCATAAATGGAAAGAAAATAATAATCAAGAGGGAAATGAGAGAAGTGAAAGCAAAGATGTAGTGAAATGCAAGAATAAATTTTAAGCAATGGTGTATCATGATATTGTGCATTGTAAAATGGCTTTAAACTGAAATGCAGTCGGTTTAGCACAATTAGGAAGTAATACTTTACTGTGAGGGTGGTAAGGCAATGGAACAGGTTACCAAGAGAAGCTGCAGGTGTCCCATCCCTCAAGTGTTCCAGACCAGGCTGGATGGGGCTCTGAGCAACCTGGTCTAGTGGAAGGTGTCCCTGTCCATGGCATGGGGATTGGAACTGGATGATCTTTAAGTCTCTTCCAATTCAAACCATTTTACGATTCTATGATTATACTGACAGATGGAAGAGTGAATTACACTGATTTGAGAGAACAAGACCAGTAGAAATTAGTGGTGGTCTGAAATGCATGGTGCTAAAACTTGCATTGACCACATACTGTATCTTTCTAACACTAGGCTTCAGTGTTGCATCTTTCCATCTTGTAGATGGAAAGACAGACAGACACTAAAATTCTGCCCAGTGTTTTTAACTTTTTTAGGTATTGATATTTTTTGGACTGCAAACTGTTCACCAATGACATCAATACCTGGTTCACAAGACTGTCTGACAGCAAAGCTTCCTCATGTGTAGTTGTACTATTTAATTTTGCAGAGTATTCTGGAATAGTTTTTTTTGAAACATGTTTTATGTAAATAATTATACAATTGATTTCACAGAGTCACCCTAGCAGTTGAACAGATCTGTGTTCGGAGGCAAGAAACTCCCTGTAGACAGCACATCTCCCAGACCTAACTGTGGCTGTGTTTTGAAGAAAAGTTTCAGTGATCTTAAGGGATTTTCATCTGACAGGCAGCCTGCAAATGCTGCTGTATAATATCTAGCTTGAAAATAGAGGCTGAATATCTGGGGCAATCAATAACAGAAGTTAGATTCCCCAGTGGAAATCCAGCAGCAAACCAAGACTCATTGCTCCCTTAATTCCAAAACAGTCTGTGTTAGTCTCATAAACCAAACCATAAATTCTAGAAGCACAACCCTAAACCCACAGCTGTATATGTGAGGGGTAACCATGACCATTCTGGTTGTTTTTAATAGGTTTTACTGTTTAGTAGTTTTTGTCTTCAAATACATCCACATATATCTGTAAACTTTCTTTTCCTCACACTTCCCCTTTATGTGCAAAGCTCTGATTGGGTTAAACCTCACAGAAAATAAGTCTTCCATTGTGCCAGCTGAAGACATTGGGCCCTAAAAGGAAAAAAAAAAGACAAAATCAAATTAGAGTCGATCTGTAAGTCAGAAAGTCTGAGAAAAGCTTCTCTCCCTGGATGTCTGAAATGCCACAAAGAATTCAAAGCCATAATAAGACATTTCCTGAACATGCTACAGAAGTTAACTAAGTTGTTTCTTAATATCATAGAATCATAGAATAGTTTGAGTTGAAAGATGTCTTAAAGATCTATTTCCAAATTCTTTATCATTGACAAGGACATCTTCTACTACACCAGATTACTCAAAGCCTCATCCAACCTTGAATGCTTCCAGGGTTGGGACATCCACAGCTTCTCCTCTGCCTGTGCCAGTGCTCCATCGTTCTTATAGTGAAGAATTTCTTCTTTATTTCCTTTCTAAACCTACCATCTTTCAGTTTAAATCTGTTGTCCCCTGTCCTGTCACTACAAGATGTGGTAAAAACTTTCTATTCATCTTTAAGTCCACTTCATGTACTGAAAGGCCACAATAAGGTGCCCCCAGAGCTCTCCCATTTCCAGGCTATATGACTCCATCTCTCTTCTAAAGAAAAGATACTTCCTAATGTCTTTGCACAGTATAAGCACAACTTTTCATCACATTTGGTCAGTAGCACTAAAGCCCAAACCAAAACCCAGACCCCCTCTTCACTGTCAAGCAACCTCTGCTTCCTCTCAGGTTCTCAGCCCCAAGCATTACTCCATGCTGTGGTGTGTGACAGGGGTTGCACTGGTCTGGGCTGGAAGACCTGAGAGATGCATGTGGCTTTTCAGGTGGCAGGGAGCACATCAGCTGGTCCATGTGCCCCAGTGCCCTCCACAGCAGGGAGGGGAGGAGGGAGGGATTGACATCTCTCCTTTTGTATGGCCAACACGAAAGTTCAGCGGGTGATCCATGAAGTGCTGAGTTACAGCCACAGTTTTGTATAAGCAGTACTTTAGATTGGCTCACTGACTGTTCAAACTCTCTCACACCTGCAGGGTGAGAGACTCTGCCAGTTCAGAGACTAATCAGTCAAAAAGAGGAGTTACACGGTAGTTTCAAGTGGAAAAAAAAAGAGTTTGTGCACCATGAAAAATCCTATGGAATTCTGTAGTGGCAGAATTAGAAAGAAAACAGGATTAGGAAGCAGGGCTGTAGCACTGAAAGCTATAAATAATGAAATGACAATGTAGAACTGCAGGCTCAGGGAGTCTGACACAGGTACTGGGATTAGAGGGGCAGTTCTGCAAGCCTGTTTCAGTCCCCAGGTCAGCCTTGGGATGCAGTATGTACCTCAAAACCACAGCAGAGGAGCCCACTGTGCTGACATTGTGACACTTTATACCACTCTGATAGGCAGTTGCATCGTGGTGTTTGTGGAGAAACGGGATGAGGCCAAGACATGATGACATTCAGAGGTGGCAGATTCCACTCTTGCTGCTTGCTGCCTTGGGGCTTTGGTTCAGCTTCTTGGCTGCTCTGGGACTTTATTGTGCCTCACATCCACAGGGACTCACCAGCCAGGGGAGACCTGCATGTCAGAGCACAAGGAAGGGCAGATGTTCAGCTCCTGTGAATCAGCTGCAGTGAGATGGGGTGAAGGAGCAGGTCAGCAAGTGGCAAGATCATTCAGGATGCCAGTTTGTGATTGCAGCAGCCCACGCATGAGCCTTGGCCCGTGTGCACAGAGGTGTGCTGCTGCAGGAGGACCTGCACCTCACCTCAGGAGCCCAGAGCTCCCTGCAGGCACCACGGGGCACGCCAGGCTCAGTGGCACATCCCACAGCCCTGACAGCCACCTCCTGTGACCGGGCCACAGCCGCTGCCCAGCCCCAGCCCACACACTAACCTTGACCCCAAACCTCCTGGGCAGAGCCCAGGCTCCTCTCCTTGTGTGTCCTTTTGGAACAGAATATGAGCACAACCTGGAAAATGAAAAGCATAGTTCCTGCTCTGCTAATGCAAGTTTTTCATTTTGTGCCCTAGACTGAGCAAATACTTTGTGTTCTTAAAGAGAATGAAAGTAATAAATAAAACCACAAAAAAAAAAAAAAAAAAAAAAGTGCCTTGTATACAAAATAACAATCAGGAAGCAATATACTGAGTGAATGAAAATATTGCATTTCACAAGAAGTTACTTGTTTTGTTCTGATTTTGATTAACTCAAATTATATGAAACGAAAACTTGCGAAAGAAAGGTAATTTGAAAATAGGAAAGATCAACACCAAGTGTTACAGTGCATCAAAAGGTTTTCTCCCTGGTTATTATTTTAAGAAAATTTTTGTTAAATCCATTTCAGCATTTACAAAGACAGAATATTAACTATAATGTTGCAACTTCAAGAACACTTGTATTGTCTTTATTGCATGAATTATAGCCATTCTACAAGTAGTGGAGTGTAGACAAGCTGATAAATCTTACTCCAGAGCAGGAAGACACATTACTCCATTGCTTGCTTGCATTGGGAATTTCCAGCTAGGCCCCTTGTACACATCTTGTAAATGTGAACAAATTCTCACAGCATAACCTCTGTGCTCAGTCTTCCACACTGAATTTTTCCCAAACAGAGGAAACATACGTTTGGTTACATACCTGGCAGACATTTGGACATCACAGATAAGAAAGATTCATTATATCCAAAGTTGGGAGCAAAGTGTTTAGAAGTGTTCAGGTTCTAGAGATTTAAATCAGACATTTAGAGGAGTGTCAAAGAAGAAAATATGAAAGCAAAGAAAGAGAGACAATAGATTGCCATTTTGCTTTTTAACTTCAGGTGATAGGATGAATGTTGTCTTGTCATGAAAAGGAAATTAATATTTGGCTTCGTAGCAACTTATCTGATGCTCCATAGCACAAACATTTTAGTCCTGTGCCAATCAGTAGTGTCCTCTCTGAAGCATTAGGTCATTTTGTCTTCAGGAATTAAGGAAAAATCTGTCAGTTGGTGAAGGTTTGCACTTTCATCCACGTCTTGAGTAGCACAGCTGATTTTAAGGACATGTGGTCTTTCAGAGATAGCAAAATCGCCTCCAAGGAGGTAGACAGTTCAATGCTCCTGTTGAGAGGTTTGAAATGGAAGATTATGGAGTAGCTGGAGCTGTAAGTAAGCCACAGTATCCCCTGGAGAGCGGGTTTGCTTTCAGTGAAGGAGTCCTTCAGAGCTGATTGAATAGGAGCCCAGAACAATGGTTTACCTCCCTATTCAAACCTTCAAAAATTAGTTCGTGGCTGCCTGAAGGCAGTTTTTTAGTAGTGCATCTGTACTAAGCAGTCATTGCTATCTGTTGAAGCTTTTTTCTTCAACATTTTCATGGCAATTTTTAATTAACCCACAATTGAAAGAAAATTAACTTCTGAAGGAACAATATAGGAAGTAAACAATTTTGTTTTGCTTATCCTTGACAGAAAACCTATCAAGCCCTAAAGTGGAACATTCCACTTTTCATTCCCATTATACAAGCATTTCCTCACCTTTTCATCAGTCACTGCTGTGGTTTTGTTAAAATGTGAGGTCTATGGGGCTTTGCTGCTGCCCTTGCACACATTTAGCTCCTGTGATGTTCTGTGTTTGTCAGCACAAAAATCACACAAAACCCCCCACACGGAAAGCACATTATTAACTTTGCAAATCAGTTATTAAAAGCTGCGGAAATACCAGGATTAAAATTTGCCCCACTGTGCTCATGCTTATGTAAGAGAATGCAATATAAGCACATTCTGCTCTCCTATCTTCTCCCTCTTCTTCCAGAAATAGAGAGATTTTCAAAAGATGAGAGAGCCCAGTTATCCACCCCCTATGAGAGATGAAGGAGTTGTTAGCCCAGTTTTGATATCTCACTAATGACAAAGACTGCAGATCTCACCATGCCACTCTATCTCTTCGCCTCCTTAGCTGGAAGGGGAGGGAGGGAGAATAAGATGAAAGCAGGTTGAGCAAAACTGAAAAGTTGTGATGAACAAACAGAGGAAAACTACAAAGTTTTTATTCTCTACTCCTCATCAGCAAACAGTGTCCAGCCACTTCCCAAGAAGCAGGACTTCAGCACATGCAGGGGTTTCTTGGGCAGAAAAATATTTTGTCCCATTGGCCAGCTGGGGTCAGCTATCCCAGCTGTGACTCCTCCCAAGATCTTGCCCACCCCCAGCCTACTGATGTAGGGGAAAATTAACTCCATCTCAGCCAGACTCAACACAGGCGCAGAGATCAAAGAGAAAATTATCAGCTGGTCCAGGGTAATCAGCTTAATATATCTCCAACCTGCTAGTACAAGAAAAATAACATTTTTTTTTACATCATAGTTTCAGGTGTTTCTCTTTGTAGTTTCAGCTCAACCATAGTGCTGGCTGAAAAATCTCCAAAGCAGGTACTGCTCTTCAAAATCTTATTCCCTGGTTATATGGCAGAAAGAAGATAAAATGCCTTTTTTTTTTTTCTTTCACTTGTGATAACCTCCCCCCTTTTTAAAAAAATATTCTAAATCACTAAAAAA